>MJUU01040211.1:86152-97932 GCA_002080025.1 Modiolus philippinarum
CCACAGACACAAAAATACCCAATTTTACCCCTTTTTCTGAAACGGGTGGGGCCATAAACCCGAAATTAAAACCCGGGATAGCCATTATGCCAAGAAACCACATACTGAAATTTGAAGATGATCCGTCCATTAGAAACAAAGTCATGCTGGCCACAGACGCCGACGCCGACAACTGTGCCATACCATAATACGACCACAAAATTTTTGCGGCCGTATAGAAATAGAAAACAAAATTACTTCCTTATTCTCCATTTCAAAGATCTATAATAACATTCAATTGATACAGTTTTTGTAGAAATCAGGTTAATGGAAAAATCAATACACAACTCAGGGAAAAAACTGCTATTTCAACAAAATAATGAAATAGATAATGAAGCCTTACAAAAGAAGATTATGAGTAATAAACAAGTTGAGCACCTTTGTATTAAGTAATCAATACCTGGGGAAAAAATTATGAATATATATGCTTTTTTTTGTCTACAAATGACACAAGCACAAGTCAAGTAATACATGGTTACTAATAAAACATACATTAAAATTCTAAGACAATAATAAGCTATGAAAAATCTGGTGTTGTAGCACTATGTTAATTTTTCATAAGGAATCCATTGCAAAAAAATGCATCAAATTTGGACTAAAAAACAAAAAAAATAAACAAAAAATTTTTGAAATTCGCCCCTTTGGGCCCATTTAACCCATGCTCTGTACATGCTACAATGTACATGAAATCTGTTGTAAATAACAGATTGGATATTTCATAAGGAGCACACTGAAAGAAATCCCATCAAAATCCGATACTGTGGAAGTACTTTTATTCGTGGACACCAATTTTCGTGGTTTTCATAAAAAGCACTATTTCGTTGGTACTTAAATTCGTGGTTTCGAGTTCTGTGTATTACAACTCTAGGGAAAAATGCATTTCGAACGGAACTTAATTTCGTGGTTTAGGCGAACCACGAAATCCACGAAAATTGGAACCCCACGAACAATTATACTTTCACAGTATATAATAAACATTCTACAGTCAGCTATTTGAAAACGCTCAATTTAAACCCTTTTTGGCCCCTTTTTCTTATACGGGCAGGGCCAGGAAGGCAAAATTAGTGCCCATACTTGAGCATGTGCCAAGAAACATCATATTAAAATTTACAAGTAATGTGTCCACTAGAACCAAAGTTATGCTGTNTGAATTCACAGAATTTTCTCATTGAAATGTTCTATGGGTATGGCTTTTCAGTAAACAGTAACATTTCTCAAATATTGATGTATGATTACTGAGTTTTTGAGTGTAGAAGAAGGGACAAATAGAAGATTTTGTCAAAAAATGACAAATTTGACCCTTTTTTGACTACTTTTTCTGTATAGGAAATATAGAGCACATGCAAGAATCACAAAAATATCTATATGAGAGGTTCAATTTGTTTGTACCAATAAGTTGGTAAATTATCTAATTGGTTCTTGAATGTACTCGATGTTTCCAGTAAGGAAATCTGTATGAAAATCTACCAAATTCGGTATATTTCTAAGAAAATGCTCAAAAGTTGCCTTTCCATGATGTCAGAACTGTACATATTGTGACGTCATTGGTTCTAACTTCTGTATTTTTTCTGTAAATGGGAACAAACATGAAAGAAAATCTTGAGGTGGAACTTAGAAATTCACTGGAATCTTGTGTATAGCACTTTGTCCTTTGATAATAATCCATCCATTAAAACTAAAGTTGTGCTGTCCACAGACATAAAAATACACAATTTCCCCCTTTTTAACCCAATTTTACCCATTTTAGGCCCTACAGGCCTAGAAACCCAAAATTATAACCCAGGCTTATGCTTGAGCCGAGACACCTCATACTAAAATTTGATAATGATTCTTCAACTTGAACCAAATTTATGCTGTACATGTACTGTCCGTGCCATACCATAATACGACCACCCAAATTTTTTCAGTCGTATAAAAATTGCAATATACACTAGAAATTATTGTTTAGCAGCAGACATTCGTCCATCTAAAGATCTGAGGGCATAAAAAGCACTGAAAAATTACCTCATCCCTCCAACAAAATTAACAAGAATAGGTGTCTAACAAACACAATTCCCTGCCTCCGAACTGTTTTGAACAATGCTATATTTCATGATCCTCAATATAAAGTTGTGCCAAGGATCATTTTTTATTTGATCTTTAAATGTCATACCCTGATTTTTATTTATATTAATGATAATAGCTTCATCCTTAACAGAAAAAAAAACTTAAACCTTTACAAAAATTTACATGAATTTGTAATGATTTGTGACAATCAGATTTAGTTAAGGCAAGTGTGGCAGAGTAATCATTTTCTGAGCTCTTCATCTATATCACAATTATATGAATAAAAAGTATATAAAATACACACTTCATGTGTAGGATAATATGGCACAAAAACAGGATAAAAAGTATTCTGTCAATTCAAATGGGATGAGATCATATATATACTTATTCTCATTGTGATGTGCAATGAAAGTGTACAAAAATGATTTTTGACTAAAACATACAAGTATGCATGTACATGTATTTGCGTATATTTTTGAGATATCAGTGTTCCAATTTTTTGTCACTCATAACAAAGTGATTCATTCACATTCTCTGGCTCAACATAAAACACAGAAACTATATGATGCCATGGATTCAAATAGAGGAGTTCAGAGGCACTTTTTGGATAACTTTCATTCCTTCCATAAAAATACAGAAACCATGTAGTCTACAATTTATTAATTAATTTAGGCATTCAATGAATCCCCAGTTTGATAATTTCTTGAATTACTATTAATATAGAAACTAGAGCTGTCGCCGGATGGCAGCCAGGTATACCCCCCCACTAATTGAACCCTAAATCAATATGGCAAGTGTAAATTTAAGTGTGTATGGACACAATACAGTTGTGGACACAGTACAAAGGTGGACACAATACAAGTATGGACAAAATGATATACCTCCCCCCCTTTTTTCCTGAAAAAATTAAAAGACAAATTATCTCCCCTTCAAAATTTCAGACAGCAACCATATTACTTCATGCACATCTTCAGATGGTGTACTACAACTGTGTAACATTTCATCAACATCTAAGCAGCCGTTTAGGAGAACATGCACTGACAAGGTTCGCCTCCCCCTTTTTCCAGAAAATATTCAAACACGAATTATCTCCCCTTAAAAATTTCGGGCAGCAACCATATTTTTTCATGCACATTTTTAGATGGTGTACTACAACTGTGTAACATTTTATCAAAATCCAAGGAGCGGTTTAGGAGAACATGCGCTGACAAGGTGTGCCTCCCCCCTTTTTCCAGAAAATATTCAAAGACAAATTATCTCCCCTTAGAAATTTCAGGCAGCAACCATATTACTTTATGCACATCTTCAGATGGTGAACTACAACTGTGTAACATTTCATCAAAATCCAAGCAGCTGTTTAGGAGAACATGCGCTGACAAGGTACATGGACGGACAGACAGAGGGACGGACAGACGGACAGGGTGATTCCTATATACCCCCCCCAAACTTTGTTTGCGGGGGGTATAATAACAACCTCAGCAAATTGTTTGTACCCTTGAAATACTGTAATTCACACAAAACAACAAAATGAATTTATCCTAAGAAATCTTCCTGAATAAATTTGTCTACAACCTTGTTAATTTTACATGTACATTTTCTGTTCTCTCTCTTAAAACATATCATAATATTGCACATAACATAATACATCAAATGCATTTGTAAATATGGATGATGTGAATCTATATTCCCTCTAACCATATGCTTAAAAAATATCTTACACTGTGTCGACATTTACATGTATTTACAGTAAAATGTGATACTATTCTGCTTGTTAAGGAGCACAAAAAGAGATTCTTTAAAACAATAACAACTAAAAATAACATCAGATCAGATCTAAATAAGTAAATGGATTATGTATGTTCCAATTAAAACTTTATGACTTGCATAGCTGAGAGATGACCACTTTTCCAGTGTATGTTCCATGGTATAACCCTGAAAATAAACATAACACATGTTAGTTTGGCAACAATATTCTATACCAAATAAATATTGCCATTATTTTAGTATTGCAGATGGCCACATCTCAAGAGTTAGTAAAAAATAAAATCTAAATGGCACCAGGGTGCACAAGCCGAGTTGCAACTTCAAATATAATGTGACCAAGTTAATGTGAAGACCCGAATATTTCTAAAATTGTCTAATTATTTTCTTTCGTACTAATATCCAAAATTCTAAGAATTCAAGAAGGTCTATTTTCTAGTTTCATGTCTTGACATTTCAATATATAAATCTGTTTTCGGTCCCTGTGACCTTCACTGACCTTGACCTTTGATCTACTTTCTCCAAAATCAATAGGGATCCTCCCCTCCTGGTATCCAACAATATATCCCAGTCTAATTTCAATTGGATGTAGACTTTTTGAATTATAATCCAGAAACCAAATTTTTCTGAAATTTTCAGTCTATTTTTGCTAACTGTGACCTTGACCTTTGACATACTTTCTCCAAAATCATTAGGTTCCTCCCTTCCTAGCACCCAACAATATATCCAAGTTTCATTTAAATTGGATGTAAACATTTTGATTTATCATCTGGAAACCAAATTTTTCTGAAATTTTCAGTATATTTTCGGTCAGTGTGCCCTTGACCTTTGACCTACTTTCTCCAAAATGAATAGGGTTCCTCCCCTCCTGGTATTCAACAACATATAAAAGTTTCATTTCAATTAGATGTAAACTTTTTGAGTTATCATCCAGAAACCAAATTTTCCTGAAATTTTTAGTCCATTTTCGGTCACCGTGACCTTTGACCTACTTCCTCCAAAATCAATAGGGTCCCTTCCCTCCTGTCCCCAACAATATATCCAAGTTTCATTTCAATAGGATGTAAACTTTTTGAGTTATCATCCGGAAACCAAATTTTTCTCAAATTTTCAGTCTTTTTTCTGTCACCGTTACCTTGACCTTTGACCTACTTTCTTCAAAATCAACAGGGTTCCTCCCCTCTTGGTACCCAACAATATAGACAAGTTTCATTTCAATTGGATGTAAACTTTTTGAGTAATCATCCAGAAACCAAATTTTTCTCAAATTTTCAGTCTATTTTCGGTCACCATTACCTTGACCTTTGACCTACTTTCTCCAAAATCAATAGGGTTCCTCCCCTCTTTGTACCCAACAATATATACAAATTTTCATTTCAATTGGATGTAAACTTTTAGTTATCATCCGAAAACCAATGTTTGACGCCACCCGCACGCACGCACGACAGCCTGCACTGCTGCTACAACAAACCAATAGCCGAGTTCAACTTCGTTGCAATTCCGCTAAAAATCTTTTTGCATTACCTGTCATGGGACTTGTAAGTTCAGTTTTTCTGTCAGTCCTATAAAAGTTTTGCCAGTCTTACAAATTTGGTAAATTATTAAACCTGAGAAAATCTTCTTTTAATATTTAAAAAGCAATGCAGACAGTCTTAATTTGTTGCAACCAGTTCACAAAGTTTTTATTTTTCAAACTTTCAGCAGATTTAGCAGACATTGCCATAGTTATAACCTATATAATGAACACTTTTTTGCATTATCATACAGAGAGTATCCATTTCCTCCCATGTCAAGACACAACCCTTTGGTCAAGACACACTTGTCGGGTCTTTTTCCATTTTTCATTCAAATCTTTGGACTTTCATTTAATCCTCTGGGGAATCCTTTGCAGCTAACAAATGTTTCCCTGGTGTTGCAAAGCCTATGCATATGGTTCAACCATAAAATTTGAACTGGTTTATCATTTAACACACAGAAAAAGACCAAATGAGACATCTAAAAATCGATTCTATTTTTAATTTCCATTACCTCTGTACTGGTCTCACTGTTATCAAACATAACCCCTAGATAGGCAAGGTGAAACATGGCCAAGGCACCAAATGATAAATTTGTCAATATCACAAATGGATGATTCTGAAAAAAGAAATGTATTAAAAATTTTGATCCCAAGGAAAAACAAGTGAATTTGTGTCAATGGACACTAATGGCCCACTTATAATCATACATTATTTAAAGAGTTAGAATAAGATTTTTTGCAATGCAATGACCCATGACCTTGAGGTCACAGCATCTGTTTCCATCCAAAATGTTGCAGTTTGGATTATGATCTATCTGTATACAAAGTGTCATCAAGATACCAAACTTCCTTCAAGGTAAACTACCTTCAACCTAAACCTTAACCTGTAGTACAATATCAAATATTCACTCCTAATATTCAAAGTCAATGACCAATAACCTTGAAGTCATGGCATCTGTTGGCTCCAAATGTTGCATTTCATGTCATGGTCTATCTGTATACAAAGTTTCATCAAGATATCAAACTTCCTTCAAGGTAAACTACCTTCAACATAAACCTGTAGTACAACATCAAATATTTACTTCTTATATTCAAAGACAATGACCTATGACCTTGAGGTCATAGCATCTGTTTGCTTCCAAAATGTTGCAGTTCACGTCATGGTGTATCTGTATACAAAGTTTCATCAAGATATCAAACCTCCTTCAAGGTAAACTACCTTCAACTTAAACCTTAACCTGTAGTAAAATTCCTAATATTCAAAGTCAAGTCGTGACCTTGAGGTCATACCATCTGTTTGCTTCCAAAATGTTGCAGTTCATGTCATGGTCTATCTGTGTACAATGTTTCATCAAAATATCAAACCTCCTTCAAGGTAAACTACCTTCAACCTAAACCTTAACCTGTAGTTCAATACCAAATGTTCACTCCTAATATTCAAAGTCAATGATCCACGAATTTGAGGTCATAGCATCTGTTTGCTTCCAAAATATTGCAGTTCATGTCATGGTCAATCTGTATACAAAGTTTCATCAAGATATCAAACCTCCTTCAAGGTAAACTACCTTCAACCTAAACCTTTATAACCTGTAGCACAATACCAAATATTCACTCCTAATATTCAAAGTCAATGATCCACGACCTTGAGGTCATAGCATCTGTTTGCTTCCAAAATATTGCAGTTCATGTCATTGTCAATCTGTATACAAAGTTTCATCAAGATATCCCTCCTTCAAGGTAAACTACCTTCAACCAAAACCTTCACCTGTAGTACAATATATGTTATTCGGGAATCTTCACAGGGGATACGGGTTCATATTCCCTGTTTGTGTGTTATATCTCCTGAGCCGTCAGGTGAAGGGGATATAGGGCACAGACAGGGAATATGAACCTGTATCCCCTGTGAAGCTCGAATAACTTTTATATTCTGATAGAAGTGCTATCATTTTTCTATTCAAAGCGTTTAAAAATTGTGATTTTGCTACCACCGAGATAGGGTCTCATATCCCCTGCAGGGTTTGACTTTAACAGTAGTCCTGTAGCCCCAGGCTAGTGAATTTGAGGAAGGACTACTAGACTTTGTAACTTGGTAGTCCTTTGGTCTAGCAAAATGCGGAAAATTTCTCAAAGGTATATTTATTTCGGGCCGGTAAAATCATTGCAGGACAAGTAAATTCAGGCATCTTGTAGTCCTTTTGTCTACTGAGAATTAAATTTAGTGTCAATCCCTGCCCTGTCAAGGTAACCAATCAAATTGCAGGATTTACCTGGATATTTCACTTCAGCAGAATATATTCAAATATTCATTCCTAATATTCAAAGTCGATGACCAATGACCTTGAAGTCATAGCATCTTTTGCCTCCAAATGTTGCATTTCATGTCATGGTCTATTTGTATACAAAGTTTCATCAGGATATCAAACCTCCTTCAAGGTAAACTATCTTCAACTTAAACCTTAACCTGTAGTACAATATCAAATATTCCCTCCGGATATTCAAAGTCAATAACCCATGACCTTGAAGTCATAGCATCTGTTTGCTTCCGAAATGTGGAAGTTCACATCATGGTCTATCTGTATACAAAGTTTCATCAAGATATCAAACCTCCTTCAAGGTAAACTACCTTCAACCTAAACCTGTAGTACAATATCAAATATTTACTTCTTATATTCAAAGACAATGACCTATAACCTTGAGGTCATAAAATCTGTTTGCTTCAAAAATGTTGCAGTTTGTGTCATGGTCTATCTGTATGCAAAGTTTCATCAAGATATCAAACCTCCTTCAAGGTAAACTACCTTCAACCTAAACCTGTAGTACAATATCAAATAATCACTGCTAATATTCAAAGTCAATGATCCAAGACCTTGAGATCATAGCATCTGTTTGCTTCCAAAATGTTGCAGTTCATGTCATGGTCTATCTGTGTACAAAGTTTCATCAAGATATCAAACCTCCTTCAAGGTAAACTACCTTCAACCTAAACCTTAACCTGTAGTACAATATCAAATAATCACTGCTAATATTCAAAGTCAATGACCCATGACCATGAGGTCATTGCATCTATTTGCTCCCAAAATGTTGCAGTTCATGTCATTGTCTGTCTGTTTACAAAGTTTCATCAAGATACCAAACCTCCTTAAAGGTAAACTACCTTCAACCTAAACCTTATCCTGAGCACTACGGACCGACATACATATGGACAACGTACCCGAAAACTATATACCCTCCACCTTATAACCATAAAACCAGGATAAACTACAACAAATCAAACAGGTATACATTTGGGCAAGGGTCATTTTGAATAATCATACTTGCCAACCTCAAATTCTGCTGTGGCTGGTCTCAAGACTCAACATTCTGGTAGCAGGTCATATTGCATCAAGCCATCTGGTAGCAGGTCATATTGCATCAAGCCATCACAAAACCTTTTCAAGATTTCTTTGCACAAATTCTGTACCATTTATTATCATATATGAGAAGGGCAAGATCTTTTCTATCAATGTGTTTTGGGCATTTTCAGCAGAGTATTAAATGTTTTTGTGAAATAAATCAGTTGTTAACTGTATTCAAACCATTTGGTGTTTTCTGTTCAGTTAAATTTTTACCATGTCCTAACTATTAAAGGAAAATTAAAAGTGCTGTTTGCTATTAATCTTAAAAATTGAGTAACTTTTGTTGTGGAGAGTCATTGGCGGGTGATGATCTCATTGATGGGTGAAAATGAAGACCTGAGGCGGACGAGGGGTTAATTTTGCAGGTTAGTTGGCAAGTATGAATAAAATGGAGTTTGTCTTTCTTTATCTCATGTAAAAAAAAATTAATGAATGGAAATGTCATAATGCCTACATAGGATCATTCTCATTACAGAAACAACCAGTGACAACATACGAAAATAACTTATATATACTTACATATTTATATTCATGACTACACTCCTCCCTACATCGTCTTGCTTTTATACATGCATTAAATATTCTGGACAATTTACTTCTAAATACTAAAATACAGAAGGAAATGAATAGTCAATATTTGTAACATTATAATGAAGTAGATTATAAATAATGAAGCTAATTGCAGTAATGAGGTAGAGTCCAAAACTGCTCATCTAGAAAATGGGCGATAAGGTCTCAATTTCAACTATGTTAATAATCCTCCTAGTTATTGGGTTAAAAGATAACTATGTTTCAAGGTGGCAGCCATCTCTGACCAAATACAGTATTGTAACAGGAAATAGTTGTACAAGTTTTTCATAGGAGACCCTTTTTGAAGGGGACCAACAAGTTACCATTGTCACTAAATGTGGTTCTAACTAATCAAAATGTCTCAGAAGGGAAGATCTTTGAATGTGTTTCCAATAGTGTCTAATGTTAAACTATCCCCCACACCTGGAGGCCATTCTGGATAGTATGTGCCAAAAACAATTTCTAAAGGGAAGCAATCAAGGTCTATTATGAGTAAGTTTTGTTCCAAATAGCAAATTTGGGGAGATAAGAGTTTAAAATGGTTTGATGACAGCCAGGTACTGGCAAAAGCTCATGCTGTCTATAGCCAGGTGAGCTAAAACACAAAAATACTAACCCAATCAGTGATGTTTATAATTGCAATAATAAATACATGTGTTTTATTCATAAATGAAATTATCAAGTTTATGGTCACATAATTTAAACAGTAAAATATTGAGGCCGAATCGAATAATCTAGGGACTTCTTGTTTATTATAGATTTTTTATTATGTTTTACTGGGTTTTTGAAAGACCATTATTTTCTGACACTGCTGTTCTATTTTTTTTACATGTAAACCTGCAAGCTGAAACTGCTATTTTTCAAAATATGTTCTAATGACTGAAGGGTTCAGAATGACCAACATTTTGCACAAAGTCTGACACTTTTTCACTTTTATTTGATGAGCTATCAATAGCTTTGTGTGGGTATTGAAAGCTATGTTATGAAATACATGAAGGCAACAAAGGAAGATGGAAACAAAACAAAATAACAGAAATTTGCCAAATAAAAAAACCTAATAATGATGAACAGTCTTCTATAATCTATTTATACAAACTATTTTTTCAACTGATTTAAGCTAAGAAAGAGATGCATTTCATGCTCCAATACATTTTACTTCAACCCAAATTTAATATTTTTATTGGTTTCAGTGTCTAAGTATCTTTTCAAAACCTACCTGATTCTACATATGTATAAAATCCTAGAGATAACAAGACAGCAGATAACTGGAAATTTAAACCCTGAAAAAAAAATCAGTATTTGTTAGCAGAGATACTAAAACACTAAAACAATCTGCATGCATTAAAAGTGACAAAATAGATAGCCATATTAGTTTTAGAAGACAGGTTTCATATCTCAGTTAAAACCTTAAAAGTGTTTGGTATAAACTTTATACAATGGCTCATTTTCTCTATGGTATATATATACAACAGGACAGGTGGCAAGATCCACTATTTGGGGTATTTCCACAAGTTCCATATTTGGGGTCCTACAAAGGGTTCCGAGTTTGATGTACGGAAAAAAATTGGCTTGTACGATGTATGAAAATATCCCTCAAAATCAAAATTGGCATGTATGTTGTATGACGTATGTTTTGTATGAATGTACACAAAATAGCCGGTGAGCAAACCACCGAAAAAGCAATTAAAACCGCGTTTCTCAAAACATCCGGATCAAGGGCGATAACACCACAAACGCTACTACTAGATGGCGCTTCCCTGACCTTAATATTTTTTTCAATTCAACATCTCTCGAAAATACACAAATATATTCATAAAATTAAATGAATGTACCTTATATTTAATAACATATCGATATAATAAACATTTCTCCACATGACTAAACAGTTTTGATAACAATTCTTACAAGTAAACCCCTGAAAACTGTGTTTGAAATCAGGTCGACGAATGAAAACAAACCATGCTCGACTCAATGTTTACCTTTATGAAGCCTCAATTCAATTGACACAAACATAGTTCTATGTCACAAAACTATAAATAAACCGGTGTTACAGGAAATTTAACCTATATTTTTTGGGTAAAATCATTGCAGTATTTACATCAGAATCATCTAAGAATTGAGGGGTACTAAAAGGACGTGAAAGCTAGCGTGGGAACCATAGAATCCAATGTTTTGGGGTAGGTTTTTGTTCCATCAAGGCTTAAGTTTCGATTTGCATGCACTATTTAACACATGCAAATCTTCGAAGAGTGTAAGACACCGGAATCAACAACCTTGTGTAAAATTTCTGACAATACACAACTACATGTGACTGACAAAGGTGGATTTACATAACAGGGTTTCAAAACGATATACGTTTGTTTTTGAACATCGAAATTTCTAACTCTGCTAATTAAAGTACTCTCTTTCCTTATATTTACTCCACTATCAGGTCTCAGCAATATATGGAAAAA
>MJUU01040214.1:0-12284 GCA_002080025.1 Modiolus philippinarum
CATCTGGAAACAAATTCAAAAGCAAAAAAGGGGAGAAAATTCTAAAATCGAAATTATCAAAAACACGGCAATTCAGATGTAACACACGTTGAGACAACATGACGAATGCAAAAAAAATAGTGAGAACAAGAATTTTCATGGAAAATTGTTCAAACTGGAGAAACTCTACTGCTAAATTACCTTTACTTGAACTTTTAAATGCTGCTTAGTCTCATGACTAAAATGAATTCAAATGTATCTTTATATTTACTTAATAAGTTTTCCGATCGCATTTTGTGCGTTATACGATCGCTTTGTTGGCAATTTTTTGCGTTGTCGATCGCATCTACATTTTCATTTTTCATATAAAAACTCATTTTAAATGCCGATAAATGTACGTAGCAGCAAGAATGTAAAGTTTATACTGTCATTGTGTGTTTTAAATAACTAAAAATTCATAAATACCCTTTAAATGGACCCATTACAAAACTGGTGTTATCCATGTTTACATCCGCGTTGACAAGTTCTTACATCAGCCACTAAAAAAATCAGAATGGAAGTCAAGTGTAATCAGGGCTATTAAAGAGTACTGGAAGATAAAGTTGCAAGATCAAAAAAGAGCTATATTCTACACTGAAATTCCTGTCAACCAATAATCAACATGGAAAAACACATCCAATTGCAAATCTGTCATATGCCAATCCAAAAAACGTACCAAAGATTGCAATAAGATTGAAAATTGCCACTGGAACATACTTACTCCAGACCAATAGGGCAAGGTTTTCTAAAACAGTCAATTCAATATGTCCGTTGTGTGAAGATGCAGACGAAACTTTAGAACACTTCCTATTAGTATGCAACAAACTGGAAGATATAAGACAAAACATGGTTACAAAGATCAGGGAGGCTGCCTCAGAAATATTTGCAGACAACACAAGTGAGAATGAAATAGACTTAATACAATTGATTATTGATCCATTCAAGTATGTAAATGGGAATAGAAAGCTGACACAAACTGTACAATCCGATGTAGAACCGTTATGCAGGCAATTGATTTATGCCTTACATACTAAGAAATATGAACTGTATATGCAGAAACATTAGACGGAAGGCCCACAGCCTGGTTTCAATCGACAGTATACAAGCCCTGATGCGAGTGGGGTGAGTGACCTTCTTGCTAGGTTAATCTGCTTTATAGCATTTTAGATTTTATGGTAATATTCAGACTTAATTTTAACCGCTTAGCGGAATTATATATATTATGACCCGCATGGAATCAAAGTGACTCGGTTATAGGTTTTTTAGATTTTAATCTTTTAACCCCTGCTCTGTATTGCTGATTCACAAGTTAACTGCTTAGCTGTCATAGATTTTATTTCTTTTTAATCAATAATGTAACACTTCAGTCCATGATAATCTTAGATTTTAACCTAGTAGCTGTCTGCTTTTATCTTTTAATTGCATCGTGCATCTTAGTATATGGATGGTTTTACCTTTTATTTACCCATAAATAGGGGCCTTTATTAGCTGATGACTTAAAATACAGTGTGATTTGACCATTTAATACAACCGGAAGTTTTTGACACATAGAATTTATACAGGGCAAATGCCCTGTATAGAAATTTATACAGGGCATATGCCCTGTATTAAAATTAATACAGGGCAAATGCCCTGTATAAATGAATCGGCCATATAGGTTTAGTTACACTCTGTTTTCTGTGTCTTCCTCGCATATGTTAACTTTTTTTCTTTTTGTCTATTGATTTTAATTACTGAGAGTGAGAATAAAAAATAAACACAGCACAACCCAGAAGATTTCCTTTGATAACGTTCCAAATATTAACACTGTGCTATACAGTGGTAGAGATGCATTTTATTTTTCTTAGATATGGTGTACTTGTACATGAGATAATATTTGTTCAATGACGATTATCTAAATTTATGTAAATTCTAAAACCGAAGGATTAACTCCCACCATCGTAGTTTTGTCCTTAGCTATATTTGATAATATGGATTTCGTTCGGTTTTATGCATTTTAACATTTTTGAAATTATGGATTTCTAGTGCTGCTGATGAGGAATAAATTTCCGAAATGGTCATACAGCTCATTAAAATTATTGCAGTTGGAGTTAACATATGTGTTATGGTCTCATGTTCATTTACTCCATGTCCTTTTGTAAAATATGTAGTACTTGTCAGCAGAAAAATAGTACGTACTCGTCAGCCGCATCCCGTTTCAGCTTGTACGACTGACACCACACCAGATCAAGGGGGTTTGTAAACGACAAGATAGTTCAATATTGTTTTCTACTACAAGTTGAAAATTCAATAGAAATCTTGACTTTGTAATATCGAAATTTGCATCCTGTAATTAAGATTGGTCAAGATATATGCCTGAAATTTTATGTCACCAGTTAATAAAGGTGTCATAAAATGGGTATTTTTATATTAATCCTGTATAATGTCCTCGTACAGTTGTATTGGGTTTCGATCACCTGTATTGGCCCTCGGCTTCGCCTCGGGCCAATACAGGTGACCTCAACCCAATACGACTGTACTTGGACATTATACAGGATTAATATGAAAATACCCATTTAATAACACTATAGTATTAAATATTTTTATTTTTTGAAGTAAATATTCTTTTTATTAGTCACCGCTCTCAGTCGTTCCCACTCTGATATTCTATGGGCACACGGAATAGGGCCTGTACCTGCAGTGTATATATTTTTTTAACTTTTAATTTATCTTAAATCCAATAGCTGTCTTAGGCCTTAAGCCTCGATCATTGCAGCTTAACTGATTTTTATACAGGTACTTATGTATATTTTGTACATAATTTTATACTAACCTACATTTAATAGCATGTGTTCAATTAATTTTTTATATGTTAACTCCTGGTTTTAATTGGTTTGTGTTCCCACTACATCATATATATATCGCGGCGTACTCCGGCCTTATATTGGAGGTTTGCCTTGATTGGCAAAGAATTCATCAAGATAGATAGATAGTTGCTGAACGCGTCCGAGTTGACGATCTCACGTTTACCGGGGTGATTAAGGCCTTACAAAATAAAAACAATCAATGCATTATATAATGTTTACAATATTTAATTACCTATAACACCTCCCCCCAAAAGAAAATGTTTGAATGCAATGAAAACATTAAATAGCAAACAAATCTATTTACAATGAGGTGTCATGTAGAAATTAAACTCTTGACAATGCATCTGCAATGACATTGTCTTTTCCTTTAATGTGTCTTATATCTAGATTAAAATTTTGCAAAGTCAAACTCCACCTCAAAAGTCTTTGATTTTTATCCTTCAATTTCTGAATAAATTTAAGTGGGTTATGAACAGTATATACAATAATAGGCTGAATTGATTGATTGATTGATTGATTGAATATTGTTTAACGTCTACTCAGCAATATTTCAGCTTTATCAAGACGAGAACAAGTTTGTTAATAAATAATCACTTTGGGGTATGAAAAGGGCCATGGGACGGGAAATTCTGACTGCAACTGGAAAAGTAGGGTGAAATCGAAAAGGGCGGAGAATTTAGCCTTGTAGCCGATCACCTACGGACCTCTCAAAAAAAGCTTGCGACAAGGGTTCTTTAACGTGCAGGAAGCGTGGCATTTCTTCCAACACGTGGAGCTGAGTTTACATCCCATCAAAAAGATGGGTTGTGTATTTTTTAATCCCACACAATCACGGAATGGGTCATATTTTTATATCCCGGGACCATCGGGGTCAGCCCCCGTTTAGGAGGGGTCACATCCCGCAAGCCGGAGATACTAGATCCTATTTCTATATCCTGGGGTTCCCTCGGGGGTCCTCTGTTAGGAAGACTCATACTCCAAGCTCAGAGGATGCTGCGTGCCTATTCATAAGCCGGGACCGCGCACGGCGGGGCTGAATTGAAGCTGTAACATAAATTTCAAAATTCTGTAAGGCCAAAATCAGGGATAAACATTCTTTTTCAATGGTGGAGTATTTTCTCTGGTGTTTATTAAATTTTCTAGAAAAAATAACAAATTGGATGGTCTATACCATCTTTACCTTCTTGTAATAAAACACCACCGGCAGCAACATATGTCATCACTGGCATCTACAGCTAATTTAAATATTGACAATCAAAATTAGGTGTTGCTAAAACTGGCGCACTTTCTAGGATGGCTTTTAGTTCTTCAAATGTTTCATCAAAACTTTTAGACCAAATAAACTTTACATTTTTTCTCATTAATCTAGTCAAAGGCTCATTAATTCAAGAGAAGTTTTGACAAAATTTTCCATAATATTCAGCCATTCCTAGAAAACGCATCAATAGATGATTTGCCAGTTACTAAAGTTCTTGTCAGTTCTAGTCAAATTTTGTGTTTTTTTGGTCAAACCTTCAAAGGGAAGTTACCCATACACCGGACAAACAAACATTAAGCATGCACATTTGTTTTAAAGTACGGTCGTCGTGCTTAGCCAGTTTGGACAAAGTAATTCCCTACACAATATTCATGAGATTCTGCAGTAAGTTAGCATATTTTCGAATTTTTAATACTTTCTTAGTCACTGAGAAGACATTTCAAGATAGTACAGTTGTTTATTTTTATTGCTTGAAACAAGTTATTTTTATTGCTTGAAACAAGTAGCACTTGAAAGCATGGTAAGCGCTTTTTGGGATTAGGTTTTGAATTGTGTTGCTGACTAAACATCTGCTAAAGGTTAAACTTTCATAATTTTTGATTAAAAATGTTTTATTTTTTGGTTGGTTATCACAAACAGGGAACCATTCTGTCCCCTTGAGATTTTTCAAAAAGTGACCTCCCTTTTGGCTTTTGCTAAATTCATTCTGTTGATTGCAGAACTGGCAAAAGGTCTATTGTTTCTTATTCTCAGGTTTAGGAAAACTAGAAATAGCACTAATTTTGGCATCAGTTGGTTTAACCTGACCCTAACCAACAACATGTCCTAAATAATTTACATAAGCACATCCAAATTCACTCTTGGAGAGTTTGAATGTTAACATAGCACTGCTCAAACGGTCGAAAAAAGTTCGGAACATCTGAAGATGTTCTTCCCAAGTGCCACTATATATCAGAATGTCATCAATGTATGCTTCACAACCGTTCATTCCAGAAATAACACTGTTGATGAGACGCTGAAAAGTTGCCGGCGAGTTTTTCATGCCAAAAGCCATCACTTTGTATTGGAATAGTCCATTGGGTGTAACAAAAGCGGAAAGTGCTTTTGCACGCTCTGTAAGAGGAACTTGATAAAATCCTTTCAACAAGTCAATTTTTGTAATGTATATATCATTTACAATTTTGTCAATACAGTCATCAATGCGCGGAATCGGAAATGAGTCAGTTTTTGTAACACTGTTTAATTTTCCATAGTCCATACACATACGATAGGTTCCATCAGGTTTTGGCACTAGAATACAAGGCGAGTTCCAATTGCTTTTGCTCGGTTCAATAAAGTCATTTTACAACAAATACTGAACTTAATCATGCAGGTACTTTTGTTTGATCGGATTCAATCGCTATGGACGCTGATTTATCGGTACTGAATCACCAACATCAACGTCATGAAATATTTCATCAGTTCGTGTCGGAATGTCCGGAAACAAATATTCAAAATCATTGAGTAACTGCTTTAACTGTTCCTTTTGAATCGTTGGCAAATGTTGAGGTTTCGAGTCCAAATTTTGTAGAATCTGGGAATTTTCCAGCTCCGGTATTAAAGATTGCGAATCAATCTTTTCACAAAAGTCATTTTCAGAATTGTCAGGGTCAACACTAACTATATTTACAGAATGTACAATATTTGTGCTATTTCTATCATCATATTTACATGACACAACCTATTATGTCTACGTCTGTCAGGTGTTTTAATAATATTTAAATCACTGATTTTCTTTTCAATAATATCTGGCTTCAAGTGGCTTTCCAGGAACCATGGTCAAAGTTACGTTTTACAGAATTTTGGTCATACTCCGCTTTCAACCTTGTGGATGCACACATAATGGGTTTACATGGTACTGGTTACCATATTTAGGTTTGGTAAAGGCTCTACACAATCTATTAATATTCTACTAAAAGGCTCCTCAAAGGTAGGTATTGGTTGAAGAGGTGCTTTTGGAATAACTTGGTTTGGTTTCCCTACTAACTGACATGCATGACAAAACTTGCAGTAATTGGAGACATCTTTTCCAAGATTAGGCCAAAAAATAATTTAATATTTTGTTGTAAGTCTTATTAATACCTAAGTGTCCTGACAAGGGAGTATCATGGGCCATGCTTAATATCTCAGCTCTATACACCTTTGGTACTACAATTTGATACTTTACTGCCCATTCTGCGTCAGCAGATACATCAGAAGGTCTCAATTTACGCATAAGAATACCATTTTTAGTAAAATAAGTGACAGGTTCTTGCAAAGATTCACTTTCATCAACAGCCCTATTGAAAAGATGAAAAGACATGAAATTTCAGGGTCTTCATGTTGCTCATTACTAAATGAAGACATAGAAAAACTATCACCTTGAACCACTAAACTATCAGAAAACTCTAATGGCTTGCTTGTTTGGTTACCAACATCACTAAGCTGACTCATAAATGTATCCGACAAATCAAAACCATCAGTGCTATTTTCATCAACTTTCTGAGCTTCCACACATCTTTTTCATAGCACGAGTTACCACACAGGCAGGATACAACCCAGAAAACTCCTGTTCAGCAGAATCAGAAACCTGATCAAAAGAAGGCTTGTATGTCACAATAAGATTTCTTTGAACTTTATTCCCAGCTAAATCATTACCAAGAAGAAGTTGTACACCTTCAAAGGGCAATGATGACTTAATACCTAAGGTCACAGGTCCAGAAACAATATTCGAAGACAAATAAACATTATGGAGAGGAATAGTAGTATAACCACTATAATCTACCCCTTTAATAAGAACATTTCTACCAGTACTAGAAATATCATCAAACGGCAGGGTTTCCGCCAACAAAAGAGACTGAGAGGCTCCAGTATCTCTTAGAATTCGAATTGAGGTGGAATTACTAAAAACCACTCGAAAGAGACACAAAATCATCACTAATAAATGGTTAAAAACCTCCATAATGGGACTAGATGGGGATTTGACCCCGAACTTACTAACAGGATCAAAAACAGACTTCATCTCAGAAAAGGAACTATGCACATCTGTATCAAAATGAGGCACACATTGTAACGACTAAACAAAACGTCTGGGTTTAACTTCACTCTCCTTCCTTTGCTTTAACCTATAGCAGTTAGATATCAAATGGCCTTCCTTCTTACAATAATTACACCAAATCGACTTAAATGGTCTCTGTGACTGTGAGGGGGATAAGACTTGAACGAGCTATTTACTGGACGTTGCCTACTTTTTACTTCATTTGTTGGTTTGGGTGAAAAATTTGTGGAATTATTTTGATTTCTGAAAAATTTCTGTGGTTTATTAAAAAATTTTCTTTTATGTGTAAGTGAAAAATCATCAGCTAAACGTGCAGCAATTTCCATAGTTTCAGCTTTTTGTTCATCAATAAAAGTTTTAATGTCAGTACTAATACACCTTTTAAATTCTTCAATTAAAACTAGCTGACGTAACTTCTCAAGATTGTTATCTATTTTCTTTGATGAACACCAACGATCAAATAGTTGCTCTTTTGTTCTAGCAAACTGTACATAGATTTGGTCACTCTGTTTTTCTGCATTCCTAAATTTTTGCTTGTAAGATTCAGGGACCAGTTCATAGGCTTTAAGAATTAACTCTTTTGCAGTGTCATAATCTGAAGCCTGTTCTACTGACAATACATCGGCAAACGAATACCGAAGCAAGAACGAGGAAAGGGGAAATTCTAAAATCATAAATCCAAAATCACGGCAATTTACAGCAACACGAATTGAGACAGTAGCCAAGGACAAAACAAATAAACAAAAAAGAACAAGAACGTCACAAAACTAAAGCACTAGCAGTGTGAACCTCTATAAAAACTGAGGTAACATCAGGTGCTCCGGAAGGGTAAGCATGATCTGCTCCACGCGTGGCACCCGTCACACTGCCAGTGAAAAGTCCGGTTTTGTCACAGTCGGTGTTAGTCAGTCCGGTAACAAACTCTGTATCTACCCAAAGATATCTGTTCTCATTTGTGAAACCGAAACATTGTAATGCTCTGTCAAATCGTGGTGACGACCGTGTATATTTCACTGGCCTTACCAATTAACACACTCTGTAATAACATTGACCAATTGTGTTTTGGCCACTTTAAATTCTGAGCTATTTTCTCAAAATGCAGAAAATATTTGTCAACATCCTTTTCTCGAAAAGGAGGGACCAACCTGATGTTTTTAGCAACATCAAATGTCTGAGAATTCTGAGAAAGTTGTTGATTCTTTTCAGCTAATTCCATTTTTTTCATTTAAAATTGATGTTCAAATTCTAATTCAATGTTCTTTCTTTTCTTTCTCTTTCTTTATCATCTCTTTCTAATTCTAATTTTCTTTGTTCTCTTTCTAATTTTCTGATTTATAATTCTTTTTGAATTTCAAATTTCCTAATTTCTAATCCAGGTATTTGAACGTCAAAAGTTTCCAAAACAGATCAATCAAAAATATGTTCTTCAACCGAATAATGTGCAATGATGCTTTGAATTTCAAATTTTCGCATTCCTGATTTGACATTTAATGTCAAATGTTTTCCTAGATTTATCAACTCATCCTTTTATGCTTCTCAAAATTCTCCACCTGACACGTAGACGTGAATTGTTCTGAATCAAATAACATCTTGAAAAAAAATTATTGCTGACTTTCAAAAATTTTCTATTTAACAAAAATATAATATTTTCAATTTAAAATAATTTCAAAGATCCCGGACGAGCCCCATAAGAACAAATTACCAACAGGATCTAAATTGGAAAGCAAAAATCAGCTAAGGACAGAGCTATGCAAGAGGGGGATACTCCCTAGGATTTAACGCCGAAGAACTGGCTACTAGGTTGGCAAAAAGACGAACAGACACAGTTTAACGGGACGAAAAGACGACAATTTAAGGTCGCATATTAGTGGGTTACAATCTGTTCGCTCCGCTAATTATCGTCTTTTCGGGGCGACAAGACAACGAGACGAGATGGCACAAACAAGCCACCATAGTGTTGAGAGTTCACATCAGCTTTGTAAAATACAAAAAAAGGATCAATTCAACTGGCAACTGTGCATGGTAAGATATTTCAGTTACCTGTTAAAGTAAGTGGCTCGCTCCGGGAACTTCGGCCCCTCAACTCTTGCAATTGACCTCGACGATAAAAGCTGAAATACTGTTGAAAGTGTCGTTAATACCCAACCAATGTAATTGATAGATTGCAATTGTAGAACCTTGAAATGCATAAAAAATATTAAAAAAAAATAGTTAAATAAAGTGATAAAAACCATTTCATTTCGACACAGACCATTCCTGAACAAAAAATCCATTCCTGGGCAATAATGTCGAGACCATTCCTGAACATATTTTTGCTTTTTAAAAAATATGGGAAGTGACTATTCCTTGACATTTAAACAAATTTTAGCGAACTATTTTTTTAAGGTTTCAGAGTACACAGAGTGCTGAAAATTAAAATATACAGGGCAAATATATTCTGATGCAAAATTTATATAACGAAGGTTTTGATTGGTCAAAACTGACCATCTACACACCTGGGACAAGGTTGGTTCCCTGTTTAGTCTGGTTCCTAATATTGTTATATATTCACGAGTTAAAAATAGAACATGAAATTGATTTGTTGCATTAGAATCGCAATAACAGTACATTATTTGAATACCCTTGATTTGACGGTCAAAATATTCGTTTACAGGCTCCGCTTCGCGTCGCCTATAAACTGAATTTTTACCGTCAAATCTGCGATTGACGCATTGGGGTATTAAAATAATGTACTGTTATTGCTTAAGTAGACGTTCGATAACAATCAATATTTCTGCTCAAATGGACACAAAACATCAGGAATAAGTGGAATTATGTCTGAATCTCCGGCCCGCTTTGATAAAAATTTCGCTGAATAGGTTCTTGAACAAAATTAAAAGGAGATCGTGTTTAATAGGTGATTTGCCAATTACCGACTTTGGTTCCGTTCTTTAAAATTTTGACTCAATCAACGTCACGTGACACCGGACAGGTTGTCACATTTACCGAAGAAACCCTTATAAATCAGCATTCTGGTATATGAAATCTATTGGGATATAAAGCAAATCAAACAGGCACATAAAAGGTCAAATTATTTTGATAAAGTTCACCAAAGTCGAAGTTTGGAATCCTTACAGGTCAAGAGAAAATAATTTTTACATTTTGGTTAGTTTACGTTGGAAACTAACCGTGTTTGTCCGGTCTAGAGTTGCTTCCCTTTGTCCAAGTTTGTAAAACGTGAGGTCAAATTCGGGAATTCCGTTTGAATTGGCAAATGGTCTATTGCAGTTACTGTGAATTCATTTTAATTCGTGGGGTACCAATTTTCGTGGTTTTCGTGGGTGCCCCCAAACCACGAATTCAAATGCTCAACGAAATATGATTTTCTTGTGCAAGCTTCAAACACAAGTGAATGAACATAATGAAGGACCTGATCAACGAAGGCCATAAACCTTGCACTTGTACCTATGTCCCACGCAACCTGATATATCCAAAAAGGGGTAGATATTCATTCTCTTGAACCTTAAATAGAAGCAAAACAAGTTTAAATGCTTTATTTTCAAGTGTTTCCCATTAACATATTAGCGGTAATTTTGTTTTTCAATTACGCTAAAGTGTTGATTTCCAGTTTAGAAATTTGAACAAGAACCATCTCAATTTAGTTTTGAAAAGATTTAATAAATTACACTTTTATAATCATGTTCTACTGAAAAGGGCATGTTTATTTTGCAATCAATACAAGTGTCTATTAGATAACGAATGGAGTAAGGTAAAAATGTCAGATGATTACCTAATTACATAATATCTACACATTACTATGAATCGTTAATTACAGGTGACAGTTTATTACAGGCACAGTTCTAAATTTTGGTGTTTTGACACCAATACTGAGGGTACTAAAGCCATGAATTTTATAATTTTTATTTTTATTGATTTGAATTAAAAAAAAAGTTTTGGAACAAGTGGCAATCCACGAATTTACGTACACCACGAAATGTCTTTTTTTCTCTAACCACGAAAATTGGTACCCACGAAATTAAATGAATTCACAGTATATTACAGTGGCGACGAGTGATTTCTGTCTGCTGGTGTTTTTAGTCTTATACAACGACAATATTGACATTTTAAAATGCACTTACCTTTTCGTAGTGTTTACATCCGCCATTTTAGAGTGACCATTCCGTGTCGGGTACACGACAGTTGCCTTTTCATTTTTTTTTCTTTTTTGTTTTGAGATATGGATAAACTACGGAATCAAACACATTATTTAGGCCAGTCATGTTTTTGAAGAGACTAAAAATTATTTTTGTCTATGGATTTTGTAATGTATAGTCCCTGGGCAGAGACATGTGAAGACGTAATTGAGTGTCTTTGCTTTTGGAATATTTTTGATATGTTGTGGGGAGACGTGATGTGACATAAAAATATAAAGGACAGTAGTGGAGAAAACCAGGTTTCTGGCGCATTTCCCGTCATGTTAATCCTATGGAATATGATACCTGTGAGGATATCTTTTGAGGATACCCTATGACGTCATCTAGTATTTAATTTAGGTCTTCTTAATTAATTGGTGTTGATTAGTTTTTTAATTAGTAATAAATATCATTGTTTTTTTTTAATTGGTGTGCATTTAATTATGTTTTCGTATGTAAACAAATCGTTTGGTATCTCCCTTTTTACGTACGTTTTATGTCTAACATTTATTAGACATTTTACTGTCTACAGTAATTTAAATCCCACCTGTGCGTTTACCTGTAAGGTAAAACATAACTTATATTCATTCATGTTTATAATTGTTAAATCACTGAGGCACGAAGTGTATATTTTTCTTATCGTGTCTATAATAACATGTCTATAATCCAGTTTGAACCGGATATGATATATTTTCGACACCGTTTTGAAAAAAACTATATGAACGCGTCCCTTATATTTTTCATGACACACTGTTATTTTACTAAATTATTTTTTGCTATTTAAAATTCAAAACCTTGTAAACATCAAATACAGCATATATTTATTGTTTATTTACATTTTGAACAAGGTGTAAATAAAACAGAGAGGGGACACACAGTACAATACAGAAAGTTTACATTCTTTTGTGCATACT
>MJUU01040215.1:0-26116 GCA_002080025.1 Modiolus philippinarum
TCGGACAAAAGGCATCCCTGTACTCTATAATGATAATAATATTGTCAGCGACGACAAAAGTTCAATGAATTGTAAATATACTGACATGCCATATGTGCAGGCGGTGGATATGCCGTTTATCTCTTCTGGTGATGAAACAAATTCCTCAGCCGAAAAAGGTCAAAGTACTTCATATGTTGGAGATTCGGCGTCCTCGTCCTCTAGCGAGCACACTCGTGGTATGCGTGTTTCGTCTAGTGGATATGTCACTTATACTGAAAGTAAAGCAAGTGAAGATGATATATCGTCTTATGTACATGCAACTGATTCGTCTCCTAAACCTTGTGAAGCTACAAATGACAACGACGAAAATACTCATAGTGCAACATGTAGTGAGCAACAAGTATCATCTACTGATTTGTCTGATGACAAGTTTGACAAAATATGTAGCAGCAACCAAAGTGAACAAAATGTCGCTACGGTAAGGGCCGACCATTTAACTTGAGGGGGGTTATGGGTTTTTTCTGGACAGATAATTTTTTTTTTTTTAACTTGCATCAACAAAATATTTTTTTTTTCGAAATGAGCATTATTTTTTGGGGGCAGAAAGCCTCCTTCAGAAAATTTTTTTTCACCATTTTTGCTGCCAAAATTTTTTTCTCACAAAAAATTAAATTCAAAATATTATTTTAGCAAAAAACCATAGACCCTTTTCAAGTTAAATGGTCGGTCCCTAAGAGCTTAATGTAAAGACTATATAATTATAGATATTAATATGGCCAATGAATTATTTTATTCTGAACTCCAAATGAGACCGTTCGTTACATTGAGTACAACAGGAAATTCAACAGCTATTGCTAATACAATATACCTGTGTGACAGTTCATTTTGTTTTTGGCCAAGGAAAATGAAATTTTACAGTATTTTTATAATTTTCCTTTATTTGACCTTGTTCAAATTTTCAAATTTCGTACCAGCTATTACTATATTTTATATTGTATGCTTTTACTGTTGGGCACTGTTTATACCTAACGGATATGACACAATATCATTTACATCAATAATACCAGAATATTATTAAAACAATGAACATATTTTTTTGTGTTTTGATTAGTTGTGACGAACTTTAAGGTGGATCGGTGGTATTCCGCCATTTTGTTTTCATATTTCATGCTTTGATAGGTAATTTTTATTAAAGAAATATACAAACATTTTAAAATTTGGTCAAATCTATACAATATTTGGCTAAAAACACAAACAATGGGTCTATTTCTCTTAGTTTACCTTTCATTTTTGAAGAAAAATTCAGAATAGTATTTTTACTGTAAAATTCTTTGAAATGAAAATTTAAACAAGGGAGGTAATTTCAAAAAAATATTTTACAAAGAAATCACTACGAAAATTTTGACTTTGTGAAACAATTTCGTAATAAGGTCCGTGACCCCCATTTTTCTTTTTGTTTTTAGAAAGATCAATATAAGGGCTAGCAATATACAAAATTTATCAAAATTCTCATGGAATTAACTTAAATAATTTTTAAAAAATGGCAATTTTCCTTAACATTTCAACTAAAAAATCCATATTTTCGGTGAAAGATTGTAAGCTTATACGGTACGTGACCCCCAATTTTTATTTTATTTTTTGGAAGTACAACTTTTGAAGTTTAATTCTGCAAATTATTGAAAGATTCTGATGGATTTTGCTTAGTCCCCCGAACCACCTTAAAAACAGATTGATCTAATACAGCCACATCTCTACATTTTCTTTAACAGTTTAAATTTGTAATTAATTTCATTGAAAGTATAAAAAAAGAACAGAATAAACGAATAGAAGACAACATGATAAAAACAACAACAAAGAATCTACGCTGTATATTGTATGATATTGTCTCAATGCCTTAATTTTATGTAATGTATATCATCTATAAAAACATTATTTTGTGCATATTTCAGGAAGAAGAGGAAATATCAACAAATACAAATAGCCTAACTGGTACTTTGTTGGACGGCAATGAACAAAGATCGGATAAAAATCGGAATAGTTGAGGTACGACTATGCTCTAATTGTTTTTGCATATTATATTTTAATAAAATGTGAATGTCATATGCATTTGGTTGTGAAAATGGTGATATTTGAGGTCAAACGTGAAAAAAAATATAAGCAAAAAATCATGCCCGCAAGTTACCACACAAAAGTAATCATATCACATTGGCTTAATAGAATACTTACTATAAGGTAAATAATAGATAAATACAGCATTTAAAGATACATGATTAACGATGAAAAGAGAAGCATCGCTGCACTACGTGGCAGACAGTAAATCATAATAAACCTGATTCCTATATAGTGGGTTTGATTACAAATTTATTATATACATATGGAATAATGGTAGTTTTGAAGGTCAAGACAGAAAATATCACCGTATCGCGGCCGATAGGACGAGCTGTGATACTAGTGATATTTTCTGTCGAGACCTTTCAAACTACCATTATTGTTTTTATCGGCAACGTCATAAGACTCATGACGTCATATTCGTGACGTCATTGCCTGATATTTTCTTGTATCAGGTCAGTACGGAGATACTGACAATATCAGTCAGTAAGATCAAAGAGAAGAGTGTAATATTGCCGATAAATAATATTAATGAACTAGTTCACCATATCAATCCTTTAAGAAAAAAAACTAATATTTTGTATATTTCAGGAAGTGGAGAAATAAACTGATAACATATCGAAATCTTTGGTCCAAAGAATGACAGATTTCAGGATTGTTCTTTCGATATCGATCTTTGTCATTAGACAATAGTCTATGAAATGATTCTCATTTTAATAAGGACAGAAAGGTTCGCAAAGTATCATTAAATAGATTTAAAATTCATTATGAGAAAATATGTAATATAATTATGAACACCATCCTTGTTTGGCGATAACAAGCAGTATAAATTAGAAACGTCTTTGGTTTGAGTTGTTTTATAATAAGACTTATAGTGCTTTTGTGTAAGAAGAATATCCATTTTTAGAGAATGACATACATTCTTTTAAAAAAAGCATAATATGTATACCAAACTTGAAAAATTGAAAAGGTGATAAATGACTTGTTTTGGCGATAACAACCAGTATAAATTAGCATCGTCTTCAGTTTGAGTTGTTTTATAACAAGACTTATAGTGCATTTGTGTAAGAAGAATATCCATTTTTAGAGAATGGCATTCTTTAAAAAAGCATAATATGTATTCCAAACTTGAAAAATTGAAAAGGTGATATATGACTTGTATAAGTTATATTTGTATTTCATGTACAGCCATAAAATGGCAAACCATTTCATTCAAACAAAAAATTATACAATAATGTACTCAGTTAAAACTTAATTCATTTTCACTCTCGCATAAAGGTAATATGAATACAATTTGTTGAAAGAACAATGTAAATAGATAAATAAATACCTTTAGTCTCTGCATATTTATATAGTTGTTGATAATCACTAACATTTTTTTCATTGCACATAATGCATAATATAAAAAAAAATCATTAACCATCGATGCTCTCTCATTTCTACATAGAAAAATATTTTTACTTAAGATGATTTTATTATTTTTATATTTTTGGATTTTAATTTGTGGAAAATTTTTGACTGCACATGAGAGCTTTTAACCCAACTTACACTTTCAAGTTTTATTAGTTAAGTTTTACTAAGTTTCATATGACCACACTTCACGTCTAAGTGTTGTTTTTACCTAAACAAGTTTGTGTTCACGAGTTAGTTAACCTGTCGAAATCCTTTTTATTTGGGAAGTCTGTTTAAATAATTAGGCTTTTCAGAATGCAAAATTATCGACCAATCTTTGATTAGACACCCGCGAAAAACATTTTGCAGCGTTTGCATCAGACATCGTTTACAATATTTTCTGTCGGTCATTCGTCTTCCATGGTAAGTGGCCTAGTTATCGACCAATCGACCAATTATGCAAAACTCCGATATCGCTTCCAGTGTCACGAGAGCAATACTCATGAAAAGGCTACAGTAGAAAGGTACTGCTTTAGACTTTTTCCTTTCTGAAAGCAAATATAGGAAGTGAATTATTGAATCCTTACACATACATTCGTTGGATTCTAAGTTGCGAACCAAACTAATTTTTTTCTCATCATTGTGAAGATAGTCGATTAAAAATAGAGGAACTTGGACAATGTTATTTCTCAGCTAGACGAGAACTAGCTATAAATATAGATTGTGAAGGTGTTAAAAGAGAAGGACACAAAACGGTATCTTTGGCTACCACTGGGAAAGGAAAGTGTAAACATTCGGGGTTGGTGGTTATAGCATGCAAATGGCATCAACGAACTATCAAAATAGAGTCATGACAAGAGATTTCTCTTTGTAAAATGAATGGCATTCTCTCCAAATTAACGTCCCTACTTGGAAGTCGCCCCGATTATTATAGGATGTAGCCATAGTTAACTGTGCCCATTTTTATTTTTGGTGTAAAAGGAATACGATTTATAGTAAATGTTGCATTATGAAATGTAAATTGAAATAAAGTGTTAAGTTCCAACAACGGTTTTCACACTATAAATAAACATAACTTATTCATGCAAACGAAGAATGACTATGAAATAAGTACACAACTTCTTCATATTTTTGAAACATTTGAATTTTCATGCCGGTCATGAAATAAATCTTGAGATATAATCATTTGTTTATCTAAATTTATTTCTCATTTTTATAACATAATGTACATTATAGCATCAATGTTTACATGTTTTACGAGTTGGTGTATTAATCCGAAATGATGTTTTAGAAAATTGCGTTAAAGTTGATGATTCTAAAGATGACATTTTATGGCTGAGTTTTGCAGATAAATTTAGTATTGATAATAGTTTTATGTTTGTGTGGTTTATTTGCCGCCGGAAAATTCTGCAAGAGCAGTTGATAAACATGAATTCTTAGATTCATTAGTGGCAGATATTTATACAATTTCTGAAGGAAATCTGTTTTATTTATGTGGCGATTTTTTTGGTCGTGTGTCTAATTTACCCGATTTTATAGAAGGAATGGATGTTCTACCAGAGCGACACGTAGTGGATTTCACTTGTAATAGCTATGGAGAAATTTTGTGCGATTTTCTAATTCACACAAATTGCTGTATTCTAAATAGTCGTAAGACGAGGCATAATGATTTTACTTTTGTATCGACTAGAGGGTCTTCAGTGGTGGACTATTGTATCGTACCATATGAACATCTCAAGTTGTTTGACAATTTTGAGGTTAAGCGAGCACAATTAGTTATAGATAAAATTTACAATGTTGGGCAGTATGATCCAAAACACATTCCTGATCATTCATTAATATGTTGGTCATTTGAATTTATGTCATATATATAGTAATAACTTGTCATCATGTATATTTAATGATAAAACTATTACACATACAGTTAATACATTCTGTTAGGTGTGATACAAGACACATCCCTAATGAGTGGATGTCTGACCCATAAACCCTGAATAAATTAAATGATTTAATACAAACTTTAGAGTTATCTACAACTTAGGTAGAATTAGATAATTGTTATAATAATTTTATTAAGTTACTCCATAATGAGATGGAGAGTAAACTTAGTAAGCGCCAATAATGTGATGGTTTTAGTAATAAGCGTCGTTAGATTAAAAAACCACGGTGGACAGAAAATCTTACTGTTTTGTGGAATAATACATGTAAGGCCGAAAAAGATTGGCACAGTTGTAATAAAAGTAGAAAAAAAACATTTTCGTCAAATTTACGTAAATAAACCAAAAAATTTTGATCAAGAATCACAAAGGATCAAACGTAAATATTGGCATAATAGTCAGATTAAACTTTGTCATTTACAATCAAATGATCCGCAAGATGTTTGGAAAAAATTGGGAAAATTGGGGTTGGTTTTGAGAGACAAAAATCTATCCCTATGGAAGTGTTACAGGATGATGGCTCAGTTTGTAGTAATATTGAATCTGTTTTAGACAAGTGGAAATTGTCGTTTGAGAGTCTTTAGTAATTGTCAGGAGTCAAACAGTGACAATTTAAGTAAAGGAAATAATGTGATATATGATGAGTTTTTAGATAATGATATAGATCTTTCAGAGATTGTACATGTTTTAAATAATGCTAAAAATGGTAAAGCACCTGGAATTGAATTGATACCTACAGAATTATTGAGAAATAACTGTTTGGCTCATTTATTGCATAAACTTTTTAACTTGTGTTTTAATTTTAGTATTGTTCCTACAGCATGGGGTAAAGGTTTGATATCTCCAATACCAAAATGTTCAACATATGATCCAAGGGATCCTATGTCATACAGAGGACTTACATTAGCTCCTAGTGCGTATAAGCTATATTGTAGTATATTAAATGCAAGATTGGTATTTTGGTTGGAGATAAATGATAAATTAAATGATGAGCAAAATGGGTTTAAGAAGAATAGAAGTACTTCAGATCATATTAGTACACTAACTACTACTATAGAAAATAGAAAGTTAAAAAAAATAGCAAGATTTGCTGCATTTATTGATTTTAAAAGGCTTATGATACGGTAAATAGAAATTTACTTTTTCAAGATTTAGATCAATTAGGTATAAGTACAAAATTATTAGGTGCATTGAAAGGTATATATAAACATGTAGAATGTGCAGTAAAAGTAAATAACTACATGACAGATTGGTTTAATGTAAACTCGGGTCTGAAACAAGGATGTGTTCTGCCACCCATATTGTTTAACATATTAATAAATAGCTTAGTAACAGAGCTAAAAGTATTAGATGTCGGTGTTACTATTGGTGATAGTAAAGTTAGCATATTGTTATATGCAGATGATATTGTTTTATTAGCTGAAAATGAGAATGACTTACAGATAATGTTAAATACGTAAAGTAAGTGGTGTGATAAGAAAAGTTTAAAGTTAATTTACAAAAAACTAAAATTGTGCATTTCAGAAATCAATCTGTATCTCAAACAAATATATTATTTGTATCTAATGATGAAAATATCGAAGTGGTATCTAGTTATCAATACTTAGGTCTTTTATTTACTCAATATTTAGATTATAATGAAATGGCTAAAGCAGTGGCAAAATCGGCAAACAGAGCACTAAGTTTGTTATTTGTTAAAAGTAAAGTACATGGTGGTTTCCAGTATTCCACTTTCACTAAGCTTTTTGATACTCTTGTATGGCCAGTAATAAATTATGGTTCTGCGATATGGGGAACCAAAATTTTTTCCTGTATAAATGCAGTTCAGAATAGGGCTGGCAGATATTTTATGGGAGTGGGAAAATATACGCCTAATGATGTGGTTAATGGTGGTATGGGCTGGAGACCACCAAGTATTAAAAAATGGACGTCAGTGTTTCGATTGTGGAAGCGATTTTCCATTATGGAAAGAGACAGAGTAAATTTTAAAGTTTTGGAATGGAGTTTAAATATAAATAATAAAAACTGGTGTGGTAGAGTAAAGGATAGATTTAAGTCTTGTAATTTTGATAATTATATAAATATTGATAATTGTTTAGGTATAAGGTCTATTTTGAATTTAAAAATATATTATTTGATGAATATAAAGCTGAATGGGAACAAAGAATTTTAGCTCAAAATGTAGGTAAAAATTTACGTACTTATAAGCTTTTTAAAACTTCTTATGGGGCAAAGAAATATTTGACTTCAAACATTACATGTAATTATAGATATAGAAGTGCATTTTCTAACTTTAGTTTGGTGTTGCACCACTGAGGATCGAGACTGGTCGATATGAGGGTAAAGCTATTGAGGAAAGGAAATGTTTTTATTGTAATAATTCATCTATTGAAGATGAGAGGCATATTGTATCGTACTGCCCTTTATATGCAGATTTGAGAATGAATTTATTTCAAGAAATTGAAAAGAAAAATTTAGGTTTTAATATTTTATCTGATGATGAAAAATTCATCTATCTTTTTAAATCAGATGACTGTTTTTATAATGTTGCAAAACCTGCTTTAATATTTCAAGTAAGAGGAACACTTTTTTATATTCTTAATAATAAGAATGATTTTTTTAATGTTATGTATAATTTGTTTTACTAAACATTATATATTCTCTCATAATTCTTTTAAGAATGGCACTTGTATATGTTTTATTTGTGTATATGTAGTCTTTTATTGTACATGTATATTGCATATGTCATTTTTATGTTGTTAAATACAAGTGGTGAGACTTTAATAAAATATTGAATTGAATTGAATTGAATTAGTTAACCTGTCTAAAATGCTCCTTATTTGGGAAGTTTGTGTAAATAATTAGGCTTTTCAGTATCCGAAATTATCGACAAATCTTTGATAAGACACCCGCGAATAACATTTCGCAGCGTTTGCATCAGACATCGTTTACAATATTTTCTGTCGGTCATTTTTTTTAATTTAAAAACGTTGGCTGGACCAACAACTTATTCGTTTTCCCTGGTTAGTGGCCTAGTTAAAACTGCTTTAGACTTTTTCCTTTCTGAAAGCAAAGATAGGAAGCGAATTATTGAATCCTTACACATACATTCGTCGGATTTTAAGTTGCGAACCAAAACTTTTTTTTTCTCATCATTGTGAAGATAGCCGATTAAAAACAGAGGAACTTGGACAATGTTATTTCTCAGCTAGACGAGAACTAGTCATAAATATAGATTGTATAGGTGTGAAAAGAAAAGGACACGAAACGGTATCTTTGGCTACCAATGGGAAAGGAAAATGTAAACATTCGGGGTTGGTGGTTTTAGCATGCAAATGGCATCAACGAACTGTTACAACAGAGTGATGACAAGGGATTTCTCTTTAGAAAATGAATGTCATTCTCTCCACGTTTACGTCCCCACTTGGAAGTCGTCCCGATTATTATAGGATGTAGCCATAGTTAACTAGGCCCATTTTTATTTTGGGTGTAAAAGGAATACGATTTTAAGTAAATGTGTGCATCATGAAATGTAAATTGAAATAAAGCGTTAAGTTCGTACAATGGTTTTCACACTACAAATAAACGATAACCGAATCATGCAAACAAAGAATGACTATCAAATAAGTACACAACTTCTTGCATTTGAATGTTTTCAAACGAAAGGCAAAAATATGCACAAAAACAACATCGATAGACATCACGGGGCACATCGAAATAGATGTAGGCAAACCTTGCAGTGTAAGTTGCAGTGTAAAAATAGTCGTGTGTGTACAGATTATAACATTTTAGTAAAAACAATGAAAATATTGAACAGCCAAATTGAAAAAATAAATGAATTAGTAAACGTATGAGAAATTCTCACACGGACAAACACGCCATAACTGTTATATTATAAGAACATACACCTCAAGCACGGGGAGACTTTCTACGGACTCCACGCAGCACGAGAGACAAACTCTGCAGTAAATAGGAAAAATGAAAGGATATGGAGTGAATGAACATGTGACAAAAACACACACGATACATCGAAAACTCCAGTTTATCAAGGACGGGGCTTTTATTCCTGTCTACATCTTGATGTCGCCTGAGTGTCTTCAACAAGAGGTGAACAATATTCATCCCCTCAAGCGAGATCATATCAACGTCAATCACTTGTGCCTACAAAACAAAATAGATGTTATACTCATGACAAATGCTCATTTAGGTTGTAAATACAAAGTACCGAAGTTACTGTTAATTTATTTTCTGCATTTCGACAATTTATGTCTCATCAGTGCAGATCAAACCAAAACATTTGGAAGTCCATTGACCGAAAACTTGTAAGAAATGATAGAGAACAAATAACCAAAAGGATCTAAATAGAAAAGCGAATAAAGGTGATGTACGAAATTATATTCATTGTTTTAAAAAATAAAACATCTCCAAAATAAGTGTTTAAATAACAAAATACCGGAGTTACTGTAAATTTAGTTTCTGCATATGGCCATCTCGACATTTTATGTCTCTTCAGTGCAGGACAAGTCAAAAGTTTTTGGAAGACAATTAATCAAACCTTTGTAAAATCTGATAGAGAACAAATAACCAAACGGATCTAAATGCAAAGACAGGCAAAATCAGAATAGGGTCTGTAAGTCTCGTAAAATTTTGTTACTTCCGGGCACAAAAACTGTACCCGGAAGTTACATTTTAACGAAAACATATGACGTTTCAAACAAAACCTTGCACGTCATAATCCTCAGACGTCATTTTTTGGCGAGAAACGTTTTCGAATTGCAATCTTATCGTGAATTCTCGGATGTCACATGACGTGAGACCCTATAAGGACAGAGCAATGCACGAGGGAGATATTCCTTAGTTTCAAGTAAAATTTTCTTAAATTGTTTCAGTAATTCGTAAATGTTGATGCTTTCCAAAATTGTGTGAAAAAGTTTCATCGAAGACGAATCCTTTTCAAGTTTCAAATTGACCATTTATTTCGTATCATTTTTGTTCTAGTTTACCATCTTATGCTTCCATATTGCTGATATCTATCAATCCATGATATATCTGTTATTTTGTTAGTTATTTGGAAACAAAAATAAGTGTTCGTTTAATCACTGCACCATTATCCCAAATTAGGTGTTCTGAGTCCATGTACGTACGTAGACTCAGAACACCTGACTTGGGAGGATGTCAATGCACAAAAGTGCCAACTTGTGTATATTAAAGAAACTATCCGAGATGTATGAGAGATGCATTCGCTGTTTTTTAGGAATACATTTTGCTGCCGAAATTGTCGGTAATTGGATTATAACATAATGTGACATTCATTTCCCTCGACTTGTTGTTATTTATCTGTTACGTAATTATGTGACAGGTACAAAATAATAGTAAAAGATTATGCTGAATCACCAGTTTTCAGTCCACTCTGCTATTTGTTTTGACAAAAATACACCTTGCTCTTGAGACACCAATAATAGCACAAGACAACTATGATTGCTAACGATGTCCACTCAACACGTTATAACTAATCATTTTCAGACTTCAGGCAAATATATGAAATGATTTCTCTGCTTGTGTTGCATCTCAATCACCGTGTATTTGGATATATGATTCTATATTTTCCCTCCTCTGCCTTTTTGTTTCATTTGCCCATGAATCTATCGTCCGCTGATATATCAAGAGAATTTTGACCAAAATGGGTGATGACCAGTTGTTTCGATGATCACATACGAGCGAAAATGACTAATTTTAGTCGCTTTATCACATAGTAGGGCGACATAATCAGCTAACACATAGTCCTAGAAATTTAAGCATAAATACAAGAAGGGCCACAAATGAAAGTCTATACATTCCCATATGTCAAAAGAAATAAATGGACAAATATAAAACCAAAACTTGAATGTCACGAACCCCATGAAAATAGGAGTGTGGTTTCGGGACGTTATCATTCTCTCCCACACATGTGTATCCTGTCGGAAGGAGGTGCTGCCATATGTCTCACTTGTTGAACAGAGCCAGTAAAATGCTTACTATATAGTATTCAATTTTAAAGACACTGTAAAAATGTCATTAGGGATTTCCAATGTGGTGGACCATTTCAAAGCAATTATGCTTTGATTTTACCATGTATTTATAAAGATTTTGTCTCAAGTGCATTGACTACATATTTTTTCATATATGAAAACTGAATAAAGTTCGAAGGACTTTATGTAAAGTTTGTGAGTGAGCTGCCGGAGTTAATACATACATAATTTCCTAAAAATTAGTGTTTAATCCTTATAATTCCAATTTCGTACGTTAAAAACGGTGTGATCCATGTTAACGACGTCTTTCTTTGCTGCACTATATTTTTGCGGAGCGGATTAATGGGCAAACGGAAATATCGAAAAATATTTCCGTTTGCTATACATGACGTTAACCAATGAAAATGAACGTTACGATTACATATGGAATTGTAAAACAATAATCAACTTCTTGCCAAATAGCTGTCACTTTTTTCAAAGGCACATGTACAATACATTTTGCAATATCTTCGATCTTATGTAAAAACAATATTACGTTTATGATTGATGATTTTAGACAAATGGATACATCTTTCTTTCTCGAGGAATGTGTATTCTCCTGCATCGATTTGTTATAATGTATAACCGTAAGCCAGCCTTTTTTACAAAAGATTTCTGCTTTGTGGAGAACTATTAATCAAACTAGGACCGAAATTGAAAGCCAAAATCAGCTTAGGACAGACCTTTGCATGAGGAAGATTCTCCTTTATTTTACCCAAAATTTTCTAATCTTGATATCGTAGGTTTCTATAAAATCTGTGTTTTGGCCAGTACCAAAGTTCAAGACTACTCGGTTGGTGAATATCCTCGAAGACTTACAGTCCACCAGTAGTGGCATCGATCCATTGGTAATGAATAACAAAATACCGAAGGCCTGTAAATTTACTTCTACGAAAATTTATGTCTCTTCTGTGCAGAAAAAAATCAAAACATTGGAAATCCAGAGATCGAAATATGCATAAATGCTGATAGAGAACGAATAATCAAACTAGGGCCGAAATTGAAAGCCAAAATCAGCTTAGGGCAGAGCTATGCATGAGGAGGATACTCTTTTATTTTGAACAGATATATCATGATGAGGGGTATTTGCCAAAAATACAAGTAGCGGGGCGGTAAAATTTCCCAATCCTAAAAGGCGAGGGAAATTTAGACCCAAGACTTGTATTTTTGGCAAAATACCCCAACGTTCATGATATATCTGTTCAAAATAAAATTAAAATATTGCAAGTTTCTATAAAATCGGTTTTCGGGCCAGCACTAAGTACTGAAATACTAGGTAGGTGAATACCCTCACGGGTACTTACAGTCCACCAGCAGTGGCATTTACCCAGTGATAATGAATAACAAAATAACGAAGTTACTAATTTATTCTCGACAAGCATGTATTCATTATCAATATTTGTCAGTTAAATGAAAAATCTGGATATGAACTTGAACAATGCAAGAAATGAACAATTCCGCCGAGGGCGTAGATTTGGACATGGGAGATTCTCAAGTTTCTCAAAATATTTACAATCTTAACTTTTTCACAGCTAAGTTTGTGCTTGCTTACTGTGTTTGTGTATTATAGGGATGCTAACAACATGACAGGTAAAGGTATAAGTATTATGTAATGATGTCACGTGTCATACTGACAGTGAGAAAGAATGACTTGCATAAAATAATAGCAACGAGTGCCAAAAGGCTGTTGTTGTTTTCAAGACAGTACAATTCCATGTTACGTTATAACAATGTTAAGATGCTACCAAAGTAACGTGTGCAGTTTGACTGATCTGTCACATAATAGATGAAACAATGTACTAGTTTTTGCGGTATGTTAGCATGTTGACGCTATATCCGTTTCTAAGTTGTCTTACAATAATCTTATGCTTTGACGTTGTAAATTATAGTAATTTCCAATGAACTGTTTACTAAGTCGTGGTTTAGATATTTATACAGGGTTTTGTTAATTGGTTTCCATTGGCCCAGCAGTTGAATGAACAGTTTACGACGGGAGGACGACTGACGACGGATGCCAAGTGATGGCAAAAGCGCCATGTGAGCTAAAGGGGGGATATAAAAGTGTTCAAAATTAAGTGAAAGCTGCAATGTTGTCTGGCATATGTAGAAATGATTTTTTTTTCTCAGAATTTTCAAAATTGCTGCCATTGTCAGGGGGTCCTCATGGAACATAATAAATGTTCGTTTCGATGACATTCGCTCTGAGTTTCAATAATTAATATTTCTATTGATTCTATCTCCAAGTTTGCAAATATAAAACAGTGAAATGTTTTTTCAATAAAGAACCAAAATTGTTGAATATCAACAAGGATTTCAATGTGGTAAGCATTTCAAAAGCAATTAATTGAAGTCTGCTACAGGGAACCAACTTTGATTCTAATTTGCCAAGTAGTTCCAAAGGAGAAGATCCTTGTATGCTTTTTCCCCGTGTGTTGTGATGTTAAACTATGCTCCCCACTGGTGGTAGTCTTTCATAAAGTGGGAATCTGAAAAACAACTTTTATAAAGAAGACTACCTTATGACTCTTGTGGACAACTTTGCTACCAATTGCCCCAGTGATTTTGGAATAGAGCTGTGAATGAAAAAGTTACACTGGACGAGCGGACAACAGACAACGGAAGCAAAGCGATTGCCATAGTCAGGTGAGATAATAATATACAGCTTTTGCAAAAGCATCAAAATCAATAAAGAATAGGGTTTTACATTCACATTGATTTTTTTTTAATCAAGATCATATTTCTTTTAAAAATATCATTTTTCTTGTCAGGAAACTTAGAAGACTAATAGCCCGACAGGCAAAGGCTTAAGTCCGTTACTAAAGCAATTTTCGGAAGAGTCTAACTATAGGTGGGAAAAATGACTTGCATAAAACAATGAGCAACTTTTTTGCCAAATAGCTGTTACTATTTTCACTGAGAGCACATGTGCAATACATTACGTAATATCTTTGCTCTTGTGTAATTATGATCGAGTTTTTAAATTTATGGATAAATCTTTCTTTCTATAGGAATGTGTATGTTCCTGTATCGATTTGTTATGATTTATAACTCGAGCCAGCCTTTTTTACAAGACTTCTGCTCTGTCATTTTTAGAGATATTGTGTTTTGCTTCAAAACTTTAATTAAATGTTCATTTTAGTTGCAGTTTCATTGGCTAAGTGTGGAAATTCATTATCCTCGACAATTACGCTGTTTCTAGGTAGTAATGAATAGCAAAATACCGAAGTTATGGTAGGTTTACACAGCCAATCAACTCGACCGAACTCGATCTATGAATATTCATGAATATTCATTGATCGGGACACTGATCTTGAATGCTAGTGTTCGGTCTACTAACCAAATCGGGACGATCTTACAAACTCTGCTTAGCTCGAGCTGTGTTCCCGAATATTTTTTACATGTCAAAAAATATCGTGAAGAGGTCGTGTGCATTATATGTCGAGAACAGGTCGGGAATCAATCGGGGTCTGATCGAGGTAGTCGTGAAGAGGTCGAAAAGGGATCGAGTTTCAAAATTTTAGCCGATCATGCCGATTTCTACCCGACTTTAACTCATTCGCTTCTCGATTTATGCCGAGTCGCTTCCAGCGGGAACATTTTTTACATGTCAAAAAATATCGTGAAGAGGTCGTGTGCATTATATGTCGAGAACAGGTCGGGAATCAATCGGGGTCTGATCGAGGTAGTCGTGAAGAGGTCGAAAAGGGATCGAGTTTCAAAATTTTAGCCGATCATGCCGATTTCTACCCGACTTTAACTCATTCGCTTCTCGATTTATGCCGAGTCGCTTCCAGACCAACTCGATTAGTACTCGATCATTACTCGACTAACACGATTCATTCTTTTTTTCTATACAAGATCTACCCAACCATTACACGATTTTTTCCCCACCTGTATCCGACTTTGACTCGACCACTCAAGACCTTTACTCGATTTAATGACTATTGTGTTCAAGTTTGGTTGATGATCATCTTTGATATGATGAAAAATCAAGTTTGGTTGATGATCATCTTTGATATGATGAAAATCTGCCAGATACTGTCTCAAGTCGGACCAGCCAAGGACTATTGTTTTCAATTCTAGCCAAGTGATTTCAGAGTAGAAGATCTTGGAATGCCTAAGTAAGGTCGAATATTAAATTATGTTGTTCCCCGTTGCATTGCATGCAGACAAGATAGACACTAGTTTGAAATTGGAACATCCAAGGACTATTTTGACCAAATTTGGCTGCAATTGGTCCAGCGAAAATCCTTCTGGTACAATGTTAAACTTTGTCCCCCTTTGACGGTCAAATTGTATTAGCTGACGATATGGCAGACACTATTCTGAAAAGGGACCATCATTATGCAAATGTAACAAGTTTGGTCTAATTGGCTTACGGGTTTCAGAGGTAACGTTTGAATGAGTTTTCCCATAAGATGTAATTTAATACTATATTCCCAGTTGGCGGTTATATTTGATTGGAAGCGGACATGACGTTTTTTTCCACTTTGAACCAATTGAGGTCTAATGAGTTTTCACATAAGATCTAATTTAATATTATATTCCCAGTAGGCGGTTATATTTGATTGGAAGCGGACATGACGGTTTTTTTTTTCACTTTGAACCATTTGAGGTCTAATGAGTTTTCCCATAAGATCTAATTCAATACTATATTCCCAGTTGGCGGTTATATTTGATTGGAAGCGGACATGACGGTTTTTTTTTTTCACTTTGAACCATTTGAGGTCTAATGAGTTTTCCCATAAGATCTAATTTAATACTATATTCCAAGTTGGCGGTTATATTTGATTGGAAGCGGACATGACGGTTTTTTTTCTTCACTTTGAACCAATTGAGGTCTAATGAGTTTTCACATTAGATCTAATTTAATATTATATTCCCAGTTGGCGGTTATATTTGATTGGAAGCGGACATGACGGTTCTTTTTCACATTGAACAAATTGAGGTCTAATGAGTTTTCCCATAAGATCTAATTTAATACTCTATTCCCAGTTGGCGGTTATATTTAATTGGAAGCGGTCATGACGGTTTTTTGGCTGAACCTTTATCTGTCATTAAAGGGAAAATTCGCGATTTTTTACATGTTGGCTTATTTTGTTCCTTGTAATGAAAAATGCATATATTTCAAGTTTTATTTAAAAATTCGAAAAAATAAAGAAGTCATTAAATAATTTCTATAAAATATTTTGACTGTAATTGTAGGTTGTGACGTCAAAACCTTCTACTGAATCATGGGAAATATCTTTAAAAGTCTGCATCGATACAGATCAGTTTACGTAATTTAAATCGCACAGATGCTTTTAGATGTGGCCAATAATCAAAAAATAAAAAGGATGTAAATAAACCCCAAAGGAATTTAAATAAAAAATACGTTTGTCTTTATGAATTTATACGACTGAAATGATTTAATTGAAAGCGCAAATCCTAATTTTGTATTTTAAAGGATGCATTATATCATTTTGATATACTTAGCTATTTATATTACATAAAAGTTTTTTATTTCTCTTTTTTTACTGTTGCGTTATTCTTCAATATCAATCGTTCAATGATTAATTTTTGACATTGACAAGCGGCATGCAATCTTTGATGTCCATGATCTGTCTCTTGACAGGGGATATGAGACCATATCCCCGTGGTAGCAAAATCACAATTTTTAAACGCTTTTAATGGAAAAATTATAGCACTTCTAGCAGATTATAAAAGTTATTCGGGCTTCACAGGGGATATGGGTTCATATTCCCTGCCTGTGCCCTATATAAAACACAGACAGGGAATATGAACCCGTATCCACTGTGAAGATTCCCGAATAACATATAATATCTGCCCCTTTGATTCTTTTGAATCCGCCCCATTGTATACTTTTATGCCGCCCCATTGAACTGTTTTTTGTCGCCCCATTTAGTTATGAATCCGCCCCTTTGTAAATCAGCGGATTATAACACATGTGTCCCCTCAGGTGTTGCGTAATAATTTCTAAGCCAATTTGCAAATCTTTACATGATTACCTGTACCGATGATTGACGGAAATTACATCAATAGAAACAATATACTGAGGTTATAATTGCACGTGGGTGTACGTTTGGTTGTAGACAATATTGGATGAAATTTGAAAACATACTTTATAAAAATCGATCTTCTGTTGTTTTTGTGGTTTTTTTTTTTTCAAAAAAAAAAATATGTCATTCAGATATCAGACTTCATAAGAGATAAGTAAAAAGAAGAGGGATAATATTTGACAATGATGAGTCCAGATATTCTAATTAAAAAAACAAGTAGAACTGTATAAAGTTCTCCCAATGTGTTATAAAAGTAGGAAATCTAATAAATGTTATAGTGTTTTTTATGAATAGAAATCAAATCAAATGAAAAAAAATACAAGCATATATATAGACATCATTCACATTGTCGCAAAATCTTGAATATACATGCATTTATAAGATTGGTGAGCCCAAGAGTCGTATAAAAAATAATATGCTTAGACTTTTATTTACTATTGGTTTTAGGCACCTAAACTCTATTTCATTTTAAAAATGCTTTTTATCTTGAATGATTTCTCATTACTAAATGTAATATTGTAAAATTTTATTATTGATCTCAGAAAATTTACATCTATACACAAAACCGACAAAAATATTTCTTGCTAATTACCTGACATGGAATACATATCTAAAATATGAGTATAGCATAAACCCGTATTCTACCCCTCCTGGTTAACAAATACTGTAATTTTGTGTTTTTGTACTTCCTCACATGCAAATTGTATTATCTATTTATTATATATATTTATCTTCTCTGCAACTAAGCTAAGTTCACGACAATAAAGATATTCATATTCATTAACAAATATGTGCGAATTAGTGGGTTAACTAGAAATATCGCGTTTGTAAAGTCGCAGAAAGAAAAGAATATGAGAAATACACAAAATGCTTTAAAATGTAAGGGATACAAGAAAAGAACGTGTTAATGATATAAACTATGAAAAAGTAATGTTTTTCTGTGAAATACATGCCATGTACTAATGATAGTGTACTAAGCACTGCTCGCTATAGTTGAAAAGTATTTGGGCTGTCATCAATTGGCAAAGTTTGTGCCTTTCCTGTGTACATCTATTTCCTTTTGGGATTCGAAACTAGAGATGTTTTTTCCTTCTTTTTTTTAATTGCATGCCTCCGAGGTTAGGTAACATTGATGGATAAACTTAATATATTACTTTCGCTTATGAATCGGAATTTATCCGACTGTATGCAAGTTTTGTGTATTAGTGTTTGGATGGGATAGAGAGAGGGACCAGAGTATAAACCACGCTAATACTTCCTGTCATGGCCACAGGTATGTACATGTTTGTTGATTGGGGGTAATAAACAGGTTTGTTGTTTTGTTGGACAACAATCTTTCAAAAATTTACCTGTCGGTGTGTCTTATTATCCCGGCTAATATTATTTCAATTATTTGTAGAGCAGTCTGCTCGTCAGAACATAGATTTATTATATCCATGGTCAAAATTTCGCATTTCACCTTTTTTGAAATTTTCAAACATTTTTTTTTTAAATAAAATGTTGTTTTTGTACCTAGATGTGATCAAAATATTTGAATAAAACCAGGAAAAGTATATAATACGTTTTTGTCATACAACCATTTAGTTAGACAACCATCTGCTTCACATTGATAAAGAATGTACATGATCACAACGGAAGGTCACCGTTATTTGGTATCTCTATGGTCATTAGACATATCTTGACAATTTTTATCGAGAGGATGGCAAAATGGCGAGGATTTCTTATCGAGTATCGAGTGAGAATTTGTGAGTATCGAGGCAGAATATGTGAGTATCGAGTACCAAAAAGCGAGTATCGAGTAACAAAAAGCGAGTATCGAGCATTTTGACAACTTATGTCTCTTCGGTGCAGATAAAATCTAAAATTTTCAAAATCACGAATACTTATGTCCCATGACTGTAGTCTACAACTGTTCTCATCGGGGATCATAGGTGTATTCAGTCGACGAATATCAAATTATTTTCGTATCTGAAGTTGGTATCACTTTCCAAGAAAATGCGAGAAAATCGTTAGATGTAATCCGGATTTGATGAAATTGCAATCAAGGGATGTAACTCCTTGTGTAAATAGGCGAATTTTGACTATATATTTCTCTGTGGATTTACAGAGATTAGAGTTAGAAATAAAACCAAGTACTAGTTTTTGTTACTCGATACTCGCTTTTTGTTACTCGATACTCGCTTTTTGTCACTCGATACTCGCTTTTTGTTACTCGATACTCGCTTTTCGCTACTCGATACTCGCTTTTCGCTACTCGATACTCCCTTTTTGTTACTCGATACTCGCTTTTTGTCACTCGATACTCGCTTTTTCTAAATCGATACTCGCTTTTTGTTACTCGATACTCGCTTTTGTAACTCGATACTCGCTTTTTGTTACTCGATACTCGCTTTTTGTTACTCGATACTCGCTTTTTGTAACTCGATACTCGCTTTTTGTTACTCGATACTCCCCTTTTCTCACTCGATACTCACCTTTTCTTACTTGATACTCGATACTCAACCAAAAGCAAATTTCCAAAATGGCTACCCGCACAACGAAGTCAATCTCATCGAAATATCGATCTCATGCACTTATGCTTAGAATAAAACATTAATATAGATGTATACTGGTTCATTTATACAAATGGAAAATAATATCAAATTTTAATTTTGCGAATTTTCCCTTTAATTCCTCTTGCACATGGGTAACTTGAGAAGGAAAGAATCAAATACGGAAAGGACTTGAACTGATACGGAATTAACTATCCTCTTAGGACTTATCTAGAGATTGGAAATTAAATGATCACCTATAATATATAGTCATGGGCTACTTACATTAATCTATTTATCAAGGGGTCATTAAAGATATATTTATATACAATGCTAATTTTCAGAGGTTAGCCATATTTTTTTTCGAATTTGATTTATAGTTTTTACTCGGATATATTATTCCGTTTGTATTGATTAAACTCGAATTTATACCAAACTGTAATTGTTTAAATATTCATTTTAATACTATTGATGCATAATTTAGGTCTTTTTTTGCATGGATTTTTTTCTTGATTTATGCTATAAACAAAGAGTGCCGAATGATGCATGGCTTTTCAAAAATGTCTTGCGATCGCATTATGTGCTGTTGGAGCAGTTGTTGTCGGGTAGCATAGCACTGATCATAAAATAGTATGTTCCTTCACAAGACTGTTGAATTAGGATTAATTTTGTTTAGGGTTTAAGATCCAACCAGTTTCAGAATTAGGTGTCAGGCGGATTCTTTGTGTATCTGCATATAAAAAAAAATATATGGTGCATTTTTAAAGAAACTCCCTAAAAATATAAATAGCATTGAGCAATATTTTTTTATATCCGTTACCATTTCCTTTTTATATCTGTTACCATTTCCAGGCTCTTGGGAGCAAAAGGATATGTGTCAAAATCTCAGATTGTTTTTTAATTACCTGATATTTTTTTAAATGAAATTTAAATATTCGTGAGTCAAGCTTTTGGTAGTATATAGATGAAATTTTACTTAATCGAGTCCTTCAAATACTTATGCATGGACCATTTGTTTTTTTGTTTTTGTTTTTTTTTTTTTTGGTTGGTGGCCTGGGATTTTCACCTGATCCCTGAATTTTTCTTTTTTCTTTCTTTTTTTTTGCCGCTTCGCAGGCCAGCTTATTTTTTACCCATGTACGCTATGAGAGCTACGCTGTTGAGCAAGGCTTTTTTAATGGACAGGATGAGACACAGATCAGATTATTTTTATATTTACGCTGTGCGAGGAAAATTTGTTGAGGAGGGCTTTTTAAATAGACAGACTGAGACAAAGTACGGATTATTTTTTTAACCAAGATGCTGGTCGGAGAATTTAGTTTAGCAAAATCAGGGTCAGAAATTAAAAAAAAAACTGGCCACTCCCTGAAAATCAAATGATCCGTGCTTTATTGGATTGTTTTGGCGTATAGGCATTTGATATTATGCATTTTAGAAATTAGAACCAATTCAATAAATCTATTCCAATTCACGGTTTGTGACGTAAATATCTTTTGTCAGCATCTGTGTAAAACAAAGAAAAAAAAACGATAAGCAATGAAGGGATATGGAGTAAATAAACATGAGACAAAGTATCTACAAATATATGGTAAAACAAAGCAATGGAACAACGCTCTTATTGTTGTTCTTCGTCTGGAAATGTCATTTTTAAAGGACACATACAAATATTTATACACAGCGGAGCATTTTGTCATCTTTTTACAAAGGAACTGTCAGTATAGATATAAAAACAAGCAATGAATTAGTCACAGCATCACACCATTTGAAAGGTAGGAGACATATTTATCAAATCGACCCTGTAAGTATACAATGGGACCAAATCAAATTCTTAATTATGTCGCCCCAGACGTAGTCGGGACGACATATTGTTTTTGGTCTGTTTCTTTGTTATCATTATTATTATTTTTCATTATTCTTTCTTTCTTCCAAGGATTTTTGTCCGCGTATGACAGAATTCAATTATACTTGGCAAAAAGTTGGACCACCATGAGAAGATGTGCATGCACCGGCAAAAATTTTCAAAATGGCCGCCCTTTTACGTTGAGAAATGGAAGATTCAATATCTCAGGAACTTTATTGAAGAATTTGTTCATATTGTACATAAATGTTCAGTAAGATGAGAGAAAGAAATTTATGGGAATTTTTTTTTTCAAAATGGCCGTCATTTTCAATATGGCCGCCCAAAATACGTCAAAATTTCAACTTTGTCCGATTTCAATGCAAATTGATTTCTAGGTAGATTTTGGAGCTGCGAATATGATGGAATCATCGAATTTGCTGCCAGGGGGCGACATCAGCTATTGCTTGCAATTGCAAATCTAGTTTAACGTTGTTCTTTTTCTTTCATCAGATATTTTCATCCGATTTTAATAACGTTTACTTGCAGTCCCATTGTTGTAGATTTCAGCAATATAACTCTGGATCTAGCACAAACATCATTTATATAATGAGTATTGGTGCTGCGATTTTTTTATTGCTGTCCTGAAACGGATTATAAGTTATACTTAACTAACATGACTCAATAATTCAATGATGAAAACCACCGGACATTCCGACAAACAACAATATGGTGTCAAAAACAAAAAACAGTTTCTTATAATGAACGTTTTAGTTATTTAACTTAGAGACGTATACATGTATATATTCTCCGACTTGGATGACCTGGGGTATGTTGGGAGATCGTTTATCCTACAGCTGGGGTTTCAATTCCATTTTTATTCAAATGGCTAGATCTCATTAATTACCGATGTCTATAGGAAAGTAAACCTGCAAGCCACACCAGAACTTATGAGTGAGCTGATAAATTTAAGTAAGCTGTTCATCGGTTCAGCCATTGCTTTTTTTTTTCTAAAAAAGCAACTTGTTTTTCACTTAGAACCAATTAGGTCCAATGAGTTTTCCCATAAGATCTAATTTAATACTCTATTCCCAGTTGGCGGTTATATTTGATTGGAAGCGGACATGACGGGGTTTTTTTTCACATTGAACCAATCAATGTCTATCATGAGTCTGCGGTTTCTTGGTATTATATATTTGAATGCAAAGTTCGTGGACAATGGCCACAAAATAATGACAAAGGCTCAACCTGGCTATATCAGGATTGTAGAAAGGAATATCAGATTGTGCATGCTACTAGCAGAATAAAAGGATGACGTGCAGAAGGCTTAAATTCAATTTTCACTTTCTAAAAACCAGAGTTTTTTTTTATACAGAATGCAGGCTTACAGCTATACATGGAAACTACTGTAAATCTAGTTACCACCCATATCATGTGATGATAGGTCTTCTGTTTTATATATCAGAGTAGTCCTACATTTAATGACAGGCAAATCGCACAGTCGCATTCTGACGCATGATGAGGAGGATGACCCGCTAGTATGTGAAAGCGAACATTCTTTTCTTTATTATGATGACTTGAAAGCATTTGCTATTGTCTAATCCAAAATACGCGCCTTCTGTGTCAGATCATCCTTCTCTGCTACTCTATATCTATCACAGTTGATCATTTCCTTGAAGCATCAGCCACAAGGGCCACAAATTTTGCTGCTCTACCACCATGCTTAACTGTTCCCTGAATTTTCACGTTTTACCCCATATATACAAACGTACTGACAGGACAAACCTCGAGCATTCTCGACAATTTCACGATCTTCTCCCGACCAGGTCTACTTAATCAGACACAAATCGGGCTATGATCTGGCTAAATCTGACAAAGTCTGGTTGGTCGAATGAGGGTCGAGCATAAGTCGTACGTGAATCGTAAAGAGATCGAGAATGGTCGAGTGTTAGTCGTGTTAAATCGGGTAAAGGTCGAGTGGGCATCGTGAGCTAGCTCGATCAATGAATTTAATGACGTTGATCGGGATAAAACAGCATGGTCGAGTTGATCGAGTTGGTCTGAACGGCGGTGTAAACCTAGCATTATTGTAAATTAACTTTCTGTATTTGGACATTTCGATTCGACAACTCATGTCTCTTCAGTGCAGATAAAATCAAGACATTGGAAATCCAGTAATCGATCGATGTATAATCGCTAATAGAGAAAAAAAATCAATCTAGGGCCTACATTGAGAGCCAATATCAACTTAAGACAGAGCTTTACAAGAAAAGGATACTTCTTACTTTTAAACAGAGTTTCCAATCAAGATTTTGAAAGTTTCTAAAAACCGGTTGCTGAATACCCTTGGTACTAACAGTCCATCAGCAGTGTGATCAACCCAATGGTAATGAATAACAAAATAACGAAGTTACTGATTTATTCTCAACAAGCATGTATTCATTATCAATACTTCTAAATAAAATGCAACATGGAAAAAAGGGGAAAACTGAACAATGCAAGAAATGCAAAATCCGCCGAGGACGCAGCTTTGGGCGAGGAGATTCTCAGGCTTCACAAACATTCTTCAATTTAAACTTTTTACAACAATGTTTGTACTAGATAACTATCCTGGGGTATTAAAGAGGTGATAACGACCCACCAGAAAGTCAGCAACAAAATTTGGTAATGGTGTCATTTGTCATACTGACAGTGAGAAAGAATGACTTGCATAAAATATTAGATGGCTGTTGCTTTTTAAAGAATTCGATATTATGTAATAGCAATGTTGAGATGTTACAAACGTAACGTATGCAGTTTGAGCTGTCATATAATGCTAGTTTTTGCAACGATATACATGTATTATCGTGTGGTCGCTTTGCCCGTTTCTAAGTTGTTTTACAATAGCTTTCTGCTTTGTCGCTGTTAATAAAAGTAATTTCTCATGAACTATTTATTAAGTCGTAGTTTAAATATTTATATTGGGCATTGTTAATAAGAGCCTCTGTGAGATCATTGCTCCATTACCAGTACAGTACCTAACGTAGAATAACAACATGTCACCCCGACTACGTCTGTTGTGACATAACAATAAATTTCCACAAACTTCGTTCGGAGACTTAAAAATCCCCTCTTAAAAACATTCCAGTCAGTGCATTGCAGACAGAATGTATGCTTTCGAGAGATCAATGCATTATATCAAGTGTTAAAAAACGTATCATGGACGTGAACTGAACAATTTCAAATTCAAAAGGTACAAATACTTACATATTTCATAATGTATAGTTTCAAGTGGCGACAATATGTGCCGGTATATTCGGCACACATTGTCGCCTTCAGTGACGTTCTTATGGCATTGACAATACCGGCACATATTTTCGCCGGCGACAATATGTGCCTTTAATGTCCAGCACATATTGTCGCCGGCGACAATATGTGCCGATAAGGTCTGCACATATTGTCGCCGGCGACAATATGTGCAGGAGCGACAATATGTGCCGTAAAACATCTCATGGTTAATAAAAAAAAATGAAAAAAACAAATTATTCTGAAATCTGATGTTTTGCAATCAAAGAAAAAGTGATAATCATATTCTGATGCAATTTGTTTTACATATTTATACAAATATATTTTATTATTTTCTTTTAAACCTGTTATTTTGTATATTCATTTGTCTTTTCTTTTATAATATTCTTGTATTTTTTTTACTGCTTTAATCGTTTTGAATAAATTTCTCTTGGTTCAGTATCAAAACCTATTTGGGTGTTATTATTATTATCTTTTTTTTTTGGTATATAGAAATCAAGAAAAAAAACATTAAAATTCTTGTCCAGAATTTGACTTACTCGGAAAGCATCCTTAAAGAATGGGTTGATACAATAACTCAAATCTTAGAAGAAATAAAGATTTTTAAGCTTCAAGTGGTAATCTACTAAGATATGTTCGAAGTTAAATTTGAGGACTATTTTTACACCAAGTGTACTTCTTAAGACAGTAAGGAGAATTCTTATCAATGAAATTTAATTAATCAATTTAACAATTATACTTTTCTCGGCACCGTATCTGGCTGTAAACAATTTCAGGTAGGTATTTCAGAAATATAGGTTCCGATTGATATAAACAAAGAATCGAACAAGTTAAATGCTACATTGGCTGGAATTTTTTAAGACTTTTTTGACATTTCTAAGCTACCATAACAACTAATTCTATATCCTAGATATACTTTTTCTTTTTTTTTTTTTTT
>MJUU01040217.1:8448-32339 GCA_002080025.1 Modiolus philippinarum
AGGGCAAGGTCAAGGTCAAAATGTCTACAAATATGGTACCACAAGAAAGCTCTCATCATAAGGAAGTTACATACCAAATATGAACACCCTACCACTAAAAGCCTACCTTCTAGAGGCAAGGTTAAAGTTTTTTTTTTTTTTTTAAATTGCCCTAAGGACAAGGTCAAGGTCAAAATGTCTACAAGTATGGTACCAAAAGAAAGCTCTCATCACAAGGATGTCATATACCAAATATCAACATCATAGTTCTTCAGGTCTCCATTCCACAGGCCAGGTTAAAGTTTTGCCGACGACGCCGACGACGCCGACGCCGGGGTGATGACAATAGCTCTCCGGACATTCGTCCAGGCGAGCTAAAAATTGCAAAAATTTTGAAAATTTAACGGAAAAAGGGCTATAATTCCGAGATGGGTTTTCAGATTTTCTTCAAAATTGCACACTGGGTATATCTCATCATGCTGATAGTTTTACTCTTGTCAGATTTTTGATATATGTAACGGTTTTCGAGTTATTAGCCAAAAACTGCAATTTACCCCTATGTTCTAATTTAAGCAATGGCGGCCATGTTGTTTGACCAGCTGACTAATCGAACATAATTTTGAGAAGCCATACCCTGGTGATGATTCAAGTCAAGTTTGGTTACATTTGGCCTAGTGGTTTCAGAGGAGAAGATTTTTGAAATTGTTGACGGACGACGGACGGACGACGGACTACAGACGACGGACGACGGACGCAAAGTGATGGCAAAAGCTCACATGGCCTTTTAGGCCAGGTGAGCTAAAAATGAGTTATCTTTGTAAAGTACCTCCAATACCTTATTCCCGTAACGTTCGGTTGAATTTGCTTTTGTGGTTCAAGAGGAGAAAATGAAAATGTGAATTTTCCAATAACAAAATACCGAGGTTACTGTGAATTTAGGTTCTGCATATGCGCATTTCGACAATTTATGTCTCATCAGTGCATATCAAATCAAAACTTGGAAATCCATGAAACGAAATATGTTTAAAAATTACCAATGGGGTCTAAATAGACAGGCCAAAATCAGCTAAGGACAGAGCGATGCAAGAGGGAGATACTCCTTAGTTTTGAACAAAATTTTGTTAAATTTAGATATTGCAATTTTTTAAATAAAATCGGGTTGGTGAATACCCTCGGGGGCTAACAGTCCAATAGTTAACTATGTTCAGCGCTGGGGTCATGTTTTTATTGAACTTAATCAATATGAGCAATCTTTTAACCTTACCCGCTCCATTCAACAAAGTCTAATAGATGAATGAGGTACGAAAATCTAAATTTAACAATGAAGGGATATGGGATAAATGCAAAAAAGACAATGTCTCTACAAATACATGGTAAAACTAAGCAATGGAAAAACGCTCTTATTGTTGTTCTTCATCTTGAAGTCACCACGGAGCCTTCAGGAACCAAATACATATACATACCAAATGTGAACACACTAGACCTTAACACAAAAAGTTCTACCCCAAATAAGAATCCAAGAATAAAAATTAAACTGACCTAAATCCTCTTTTCGACAATCCGCCACAACCCAATGCACATACATACCAAATATGAACACAGACCTTCATACAAAAAAGTACCGCCCCGTACAAGGTTGTATTGGAAGAAGAGGAACAAGAAAAGAGAGTTAGGGGTAATTCAATATGTCTCCCTTCGGTAAAGGGAAGACATAATTAACATCGAATATTTTTGGGAGCAGTTTGTAATTTATTGACCAGAGCATATGCTTCGGTACTAAAGCAAGTGTTAAAATGATTAGCTATATCAGGCAAGATGTGACATGTCTCTCAGGATAATAGGACTATCAGTTTCTGAACAGATCTATGAATGTGTTTGCCATCTTGAAAGGAGTGTAGACCTGCCGGATTCAATTTAAAAGAGACCAACCAAGAACTATTGTGACGAAGTTTGGTTCCAATTGGACCAGTAATTTCAGAGCAGAAAATTTTTGAAGAAAAGTTTAAGACTTACGGACTGAGGAACGCCAAGTGATGGCAAAAGCTCATTCTGGTATTGTCAGGTGAGCTAAACATAATCTGATTAAATCTAAATTGGGAAAATTGATTAAATGGTCTTTTAAATTTTCTGGACTGCAGTTTATTTGTTGTAACAAAAAGCAAGGATTCTTTTCTAATATTACTTACAACAATCATTCCTCCTGGAGGTGTGATGATACGATTAAGGCACTTAATCTTTTGCTTGACAACATTTTTGTTCGTTTTGGCAACATTGTTTATCAACAGGTCATTAGAATTCCCATGGGTACAAATTGTGCACCTCTAATTGCAGATCTTTTTCTTTTCTGTTACGAACGTGGCTTAATGAAAAAATTACAAAATGGGACCATACAAAACAGTGATCAACTTATTTCTATTTTCAATGATAACAGCAGGTATATTGACGATATCCTTACTATTGACAATCCCAAGTTTTTAGAATATGTCGACATCATTTACCCACAACAACTGAAACTTAATAAAGCTAATAATGATTCTAAAAATTGCCCTTTTCTGTATCTAACTATCATCGTTGACTCTGGTAAAATAAAAACTAAAATTTACGATAAAAGGGATGATTTTGATTTCAGTATTACTAATTTCCCTTTTCTTGACGGCGACGTTCCTCTAGTCCCATCCTACGGAGTTTATATTTCTCAACTGGTACGATTCGCACGCGTTTGTTCTACTCTTTACGACTCCAATGAACGTAACCTTACTATCACTTCAAAACTTTTGCAGTAAGGTTACAGATTTCATAAATTGTTAAATACATTTAAAAAGTTTTATAGAAGATATAAACATTTGATCTAAATATAATGTCAGTCGCAAACAGCTTATTACTAAGGGCATTTCCCATCACCGATTTTACGGAAATGTTGTTAAAAAATGCCAGAAGCTGATTAAAAATCCAGAAAAACTGGGACGTAACTTACATTCTTTACGCAATAGGGGCTATCGACAGGATATTCTGCACGTGTCCGTTAAATTAGCTTTGGGATCCAGTGACCTGAGGATTTTACACACATACTTGCCTCTCACAGATACTGCCGATGTTTACTGAAATACATGATGATTCTTGACCAAACTTATTGGGAGTTTTGAATTTGATTTTTCTTCCGTAGTGCGACAGTGTTTTACAAGCAGACTAGGCTAGACAGTTTAGCGACGAGCACTCCTTGACCCATCTTTCAAAATTACGTTTTGTTCCCCATTTTTCTTTTCTAGATTGTGGTCATGGAGTAAGTAGTCTACCTGTATGGGTTTTATCCGTATGTTTATTATACTATAGGGAAACGGGACAGAGAAAGGAGAGGTTTGGTTACCCATAAACCGGTTTAACCCTACCGCTGGCTTTTGCTATTGCCGGTACCAAGTCTGGCTGTCCCGATTCCTATCGTTGTTTACGTTTGTCTTTTGTATTTTTATTATGAGTTTTTTTTTTTTCTTGTGCAGTTGGCATGTGGCTATGTTTTTCGGCCATCGTAGGTGTTTCCTGTTATCTTTTTGGGTATTTTTAATGGTACAATTTTTGCAGGAGTTATGCCCCTTTGAACTTAGAAATCTATAGGTGTTTTGACCATATGCTTTTTGTTTGACTTATAAGTAAAGTAACCTTCCAGTGATTTTTAAGAGTGATGGCATACACTGCACATAATCAGAGGAGGTATAATTTAAACAACTTTTCACACAAGAACCTATTTCTGCATTCAAATAGTGAAGAAAAATCCGGTTTGATGTCTTATCGATATCCATTTCTTGTTTTTTTTTTTATTTGTTTGACACGTGTATTTACTCTGGTGTATAAGAATACTATATAGTGGCATTGTTCTGATCAGCATTTGTTGTTAATAGCCTTACTGAAAGAACAAAAACAAAATTTTAATGCTTCAAAAGATGTCATAAGCTTAACGCAAATCAAATATGACCTTAACATTAGTCCTTACAGCTATAAATATATGTAAAGGTGACATTATTCTGGAATTTTATTGGCTACACCCCCAAGATCTATCTAATGAACAAAAATCATTCCTGTATGATCTTTAGTTGCTAAATTATTGATATTAACAAAAATAACTGAATATGTTGGTCTGCCCCCGCAACAGCCGTACATCAGAATTTAGGGATGTCCCAACGGGAAAACCCGGTTAAAAACATAAAACATGCGTCTTGAAGTAATATTTGATCTTATAGATAAATAACTAGAGCTGTCAATGAATGGCAGCCAGGTATTCCCCCTGCTAATTGAACCCTGAATCAATGTGGCAAGTGTAAATTTAAGTGTGTGTGGACCCAATACAGTTGTGGACACAGTACAAATGTGGTCACATTATAAGTATGGGCAAAATGATATACCTCCCCCTTTTTTCTGAAAATATTAAAAACGAATTATCTCGCCTTCAAAGTTTCAGACAGCAACCATATTACGTCATGCATATCTTCAGCTGGTGTTCTAAAACTGTGCAACATTTCATCAAAATCAAAGTGGTTTAGGAGAACATGCGCTGACAAGGATCATCCCTCCCCCTTTACACAGAAAATATTCAAAGACAAATTATCTCCCCTCAAAATTACAGGCAGCAACCATATTACTTCATGCATATCTTCAGATGGTGTACTACAGCGGTGTAACATTTCATCACAATCCAAGCAGCAGTTAAGGAGAACATGCGCTGACAAGGTTCGCCTCCCCCTCCCCCTTTTTCCAGAAAATATTCAAAGACAAATTATCTCCCTTTAAAAATTTCGGGCAGCAACCATATTACTTCATGTACATCTTCAGATGGTGTACTACTACAACTGTGTAACATTTCATCAAAATCCAAGCAGCCAATTAGGAGAACATGCACTGACAAGGTAAATGGACGGACAGACAGACGGACGGACGGACAGGGTGTTTCCTATATACCCCCCAAACTTTGTTTGCAGAGGTATATTGACCCAGATGATTATCTTTTTTGACCTTCAGAGTTCAAGATGATTATCTTTTTGACCTTCAGAGTTTCGTGACCTTGAGATGAAATATCAAGGTCATATAGCATATTCCAAGATATAAAAAGCATTTTCCTCTTAAAGTAAACAGATACCCAACAATATTACAATCTACCGAAGATGGGCTGAAATACAAGTCGAAATGGAGATTTCGAGAGGTTTTGACAAAAATTTGACCTTGGAAATTTGAGTTTTGTGACCTTGAAATGAAATATCAAGGTCATATAGCATATACCAAGATATAAAACGCATGCTCCTCTTAAAGTAAACAGATACCCAACATTATTACAATCTACCGAAGATGGGCTGAAATACAAGTCGAAATACAGATTTCGAGAGGTTTTGAACAAAATTTGACCTTGGAAATTTGAGTTTCGTCACCTTGAGATGGAATGTCAAGGTCATATAGCATATGATAAGCATACTCATTTTAAAATAGACTAATAAACTCAATTTCAACGCTATCATCTGAAGAGGGACGGAAATACAAGTAGGAATGGTTTTTTTTTGTTTTTTTTTGGGGGGGGGGGGTTCTGGCAAAAATATGAAAATCACTATTGCAGCAAATTTCAAAATAAGTTATTTTTTAAAATCGGAAAATCGCCATTTTTATTTTTTGATATTTTAAAGATAATATACTAAACTGCAAGCTCAGTAAGTTTAATGAATTTCCATAGTTCAAATTTTTTGTAAATAACGCCTAAAAATTGGCAAAATTGGCCATTTTTCCATTTTTTTGAAATTGTCATTTTTAGTGTTATTTGTTGCCATGGTAACCAAATTTAGACTGAAGTCATTTCATTGCTTTTTGTTTAAAATATTACACTGACCCATTATCTAATCACTGATATAGTAATAAAACCCCAGTTAAATCGTATTTTCTTTTACAGCTTACTTAGATTTCACTCGTTTTGGGCATTTTGACAGCATTTTTGAAGCCATATTTGGGCATGACTGGCTACCATAGCAACCACTGCTCAAAATGGAAAAACAAAATTCATTTTGCTGTCAGGATTACATTTGACCTTTATATACAAAATTTCATCAAAATCTGAGACTCCAAGTGTTTTTGATGCTTACAGAGAATGACTCTTAAGGTGTCTAAGTGGTATTATTCCGCCATTTTTGTCTAATAATTGTTCATTTAAGTTGTCACCACAGAAATGTTCGCTTTTCATGGAGAAGGTGAAATACGTTAAGCATATCGTGTAAGAGAAAGGCGTGGAACCTGATCCAGGAAAGACTGAGAAAGTTAGGAACTAGCCTGCTCCTACCACACCAGATGAAGTCAGACAATTTCTTGGATTTGTAGGATACTGCAGGAAATTCGTCAAGGATTTTTTTTCAAAATCGCCAGACCTTTGAATGACTTGATGCCTGTTGGTAAGGCCAAGAGGAAACGGAAAGGCAGTACACCAAAACCTACCTAACTGGAAATGGGAGAAAGAACATCAAACAGCTTTTGACACTTTCAAGGAAAACTTAGCAAACCCACCAATATTCCGCTACATAGATTTTAGTCGTCTGTTTGAACTGCATACAGACGCTAGTTCGTATGGATTGGGTGCAGTATTATACCAGAACCAAGAAGGATACTATCGAGTTATCGCTTACGCTAGTAGAGGACTGGCGAGAGCAGTGCGTAACTATCCTACCCACAAATTAGTGTTTCTGGCTTTGAAATGGGCGGTTACGGAGAAGTCTTTTGACTATCTTCACAACAAGTTTACTGTAGTAACCGACAACCACTTTGATATACAGTACAGAGCAGGCAAGAACAACGCGGATGCTGATGCAGTGTCCAGATTACGAGGCATCATGAGGGATAACGAACAGCGTAGTCTGATTCCCAAAGAAACAGTTGAAGCTACCTGTGATGCTATCTACTCTCCATACATAGAAACATATAGTATGTCTGCAGAAACACCAGATGATATTTCTGACTGGACTGAATTGAAAGGAAACGTCGAAATCGCAAAGGAACAACAGAACGATGAAACTATTATATCATGGATTGAGTATGTGAACCAGGGAAGAAAACCAAAGACGTCCCACGTTCCACCCGGACGATTTCACAGTGTCATGTTGAGGAACTTTGACAAACTCCAGATGAAAGATGGTATTTTGATTAGGAGCGTAACTTTGAACGGAGAGGATCGACATCAGCTGATATTACCAAACGTTTTGCGTTCAGTTCACGAGAAGATGGGACGTCCGGGAACGGACATTAACGTTACTGAGGGACCGTTTCTATTGGCACGGGATGACTGCAGACGTCGAGAACTGGATACAAATTTGTAATAGACGTCCTCTTTCTCTTTCTTTGCCCACTTCCTAGCATAGTCTTCAACTGTATCCATCAAAATCTTGAAATTGTACTTCAGTTGATGTGCTGGGGCTCACGAAATATGGGACCTTTCGAGAAGATATCTCGTAGTTTGAGGTTGTCTACGATATCTAGGTCACCAGTTATAACGTGTCCAGCCGGACTATAATTGAACAATCAGGTGGTTTGGCTTTAAAGTCATCAATTTGGAAGTCAGGCAATACCCGTTTGTAATTGAAAATGGAAGTTGCAATTGGTTAAGTGTAGGAAAATGAGATAACTGGAACTGATTGATCATTAAAATAAGGAGGAATGTTTGATGTCACTGTTTTGCTGTGTAGAATGTTAGCAAGATTTATAGCGTCCAAGCCTTTATTGGCGAATTGAATTTTGATAAATGTTAGGTTATCAGGTTTGTTGGCGGATGTGGTGACAGGCTTGAACAGTCGATACATCCAAAACAATCGCTGTTAATTTGAATTCTAGGGAATGGCTATCAGTTACGGATGATGCTAAACATGTTTTGTAGAAGGAATGCAGTTTTGAAAGTGGCAAGGAGTACAGTTTGGTACGAATGTGATGAATACCTATAAAAGATAGTCACTTACCAACTACGTCGAGAAGTTAAGAAATCGTTTGAAGGACTCGTACCAGAAGGCTATTTCAGCAGCCAAGTCGTCACAGGAAAAGCAGAAGGTATTTTATGATCAGAAAGCTAGAGGTGCTGTCTTACAACCAGGAGATCGCGTACTTGTAAAGATAGTAGCATATGACGGCAAACACAAACTTGCTGACAAGTGGGAGGAAGAACCATATGTCATTCCGAGACAACCAAATCCAGACATCCCGGTGTATGACATAAGGAAGGAATCAGAAGGTGTCAAGAAACGTACACTTCATCGGAATTTACTTTTACCGATTGGACACTTGCCAACTGCTCGTGAAACGACTGAATTACCAGTCCCTACACCTAGAAAGAGACCTGTACCAGCTCCGAGAAAAAGAATCAACAATGTCGATATCTCTACAGATGTTGATGATAGTAGTGATAGTATTTGATTTACCGGCGGGAATCGACTGATTCGAGTTTTTCGCTAGAAACTGTTGAACCATCAATCGTTGATAAAACAGAAGAACTAGAAGATGATATACAGGGTATTGATAGGGACGCATTTCCTTCTTTTGAGGACACAGAAGATCAAGACCCTGAAATAGAAGTTGCTGAAATGCTACAGAAGCTGAAGGAAACACTTCAGCTGATGGTATAGAGGATGTAAACAATAATGAAGAAGACGATATTGATGATAATGAGAATGAAGAAGCTGTTCAGCAACCTCGGAGATCTGGTAGAGTTAGACGGGAACCCGAGTAATTGAAGGCCTATGTAAGATCTCAAACTCAGACCCAGAAGTCAGATTGGAAAGAGAAAGCGGAATTTTTACAGTCGGCTACTGCAAAGGGAATGTTTGATGGTATTTCTATTGATGTTAAGACCAGAGCGTCATCATCGTTATTAGATCTAATTTCATTAGATTCTGGTGTTTAATATTTCAGATTATGTTACATGTTGTGAAATGACGAGGACGTGAATATTGCATGTATTTCACGTGTACGATTTAACTTTTATTTCAGATTTGTCTTATTGTACATTTTATTATTCGTGTGATAGTTATGTATAAAAGTTATCCTGCACTGTGCCTCTTCTTAAATCTTTCAACTGGTACTTGACTTCCGTATTCTTGTTTGGTTAGCTCTTGAATTTCCAGTTTCTAATTTCTGATTGGTCAATAATTTGGAGGTAATTTCGTAAGCAGAACGAACGAGAAAATGGACATGATGTTTGCGGCAATTTAGTTACTTTATTACTTTATAGTATTCTACTGCCGTTGTTTTATATAGTTTGATAATCCTGATGTGACATTACTTATTTACTGATGATTTCATCATGTTCCTGGGAACCACCTCGTTCGTGTGATGTAAGTTAACCTTTTTTTATCGTGAGAGTATTAGAGTGAATGAATATTTGTTCTTTGTTTTTGACCTTATTTTATAAATAATCGATCGATACAGGGTATTATGATGTTAACAATGTAAACTAATCAGTTGTATGGAACACTATTGGTGCATTTTATTGAAGTAATGTAAAGGTTCAGACTAAGTACGAATTATGAAACTACGCTAATTATTGTGTTAATTAGGACCGAAAGTGACGCCATATGAATATTTATATGTAAACAAACAAGAGGCGTGCTCGATTGTAACAATGATATTTTGTTACATTTAGAGATGTATTTTAATCATAATGTTATTATTTGGATAATATAATTTAATGTAAGTGCGTGACATTTATGATTGTCATCTTGTTTTCAGAACTGGTAATTTGTAGACAGACATTGTGTGGTTATGGCAGATAAATTGTGTTGTTGATTTTCTATATAAGCTTGTCAACCTCGCTCCATAAGCGGGTAGTTGTTATGATATTGTTTTTTATGTATTTTGATTAAATGATATTTTGCATACTTAATTAGTATTAAATTATTATATGGACTATAAGTGTAGATGAATATTACCAGTTTGGATATAAGGTGTTTAAATGGTCAATTAGAAAGGGTAGTAATAAGATTAACAAGAGGCTCTCAAGCCTGTATCGCTCACCTGAGTCCTGCAGCACTATAACTCCCAATTGATGGTCCATCTTAGGTGGTGTATGTACATAAAAATCAGAAACTTTTTTATAAAATTTAATTAAAATTGTTTAAGCAGTTTCAGAGAAGATTTTTGAATGCAGTTTCCAAACTTAAGGGGCCTATGTTAATCTACGTTCCCTGATGGCAGCTATTTAACATAAAACTTTGAAGAGGGTCACATAAGGACTATGATATCAAAATTCTACTGAAATTGTTCAAGCAGTTTAAGAGGAGAAGATCTTTTTATGCTATTCCCACTGGGTCCAATTTTAAACTAAGTTTTGCTACTGGTGGACATGTCGGAAGACGGATCAGCACCAAAGTAACAAGCTTGGTCAAAATCTCAAAAGTTTCATTTATGCAATGTTTAAATTGAATCCATTCAATGGTTTTCCATATCTTTGTATGCATTTCCCCTTAGGGTCCAATTCATTGCTAGCAGCCATGTTGGATGATGGATCAGCACTAGAGTAACAACACTTGGTCAGCTTCTCATAAGCAAAGTTTGGATTAAATCTATTGAGCAGTTCTCCAGAAGAAGATCTTTTGTTAAATTAAGTTCACAGCTGGTGACACTTGGTCAGCACCTGACAGGCATCATTCATGTCATCCATTCAGTAGTTCTCTGGAAGATCTTTGTGTGCATTTCCAATAGGGTCCAATGCTGTCGGTCATGTAAGATGACAGATTGGCACCAAAGTAATAACACTTGGTCAACACCTCATAAACATCATTCATGCCAAGTTTGGTTCAAATCCATTCAGTGTTTCTAAAGTAGAAGTTCTTTGTATGCATTTTCCCATAGGTTCAAATGGTAAAATTAAGATCCCCGCTGGCGGCCATGTTGGATGATGGATCGGCAACAAAGTAACAACACTTGGTCAGCACCTCATAAGCATCATTCATGCCAAGTTTNGTTCAAATCCATTCAGTGGTTCTCAAGAAGAAGTTCTTTGTATGAATTTTCCCATTAGGTCAAATGGTAAACTAAGTTCCCCGCTGGCGGCCATCTTGGAAGCGGTCGGAAAACTTGAATGTGTTCAATAAAATATAGTCCTTAACATGCTGAACATTTTTGCAATTTAAACTTGACCTCTATCTCAAAGCGTTTTTGAAATATAGGACAAAAAGTAAAAAATCACGAAAAATTTGACCAATAAAGGGCCACAACTCATATATAGGTACTTGGATTTTCTTCAAAATATCCATGTGGGTAGATCTTAACATGCTGAACATTTTTGCAATTAAAACCTGACCTCTATCTCAAACCGTGTTTGAAATATAGGACAAAAAGTAAAAAATCACGAAAAATTTGACCAATAAAGGGCCACAACTCATATATAGGTACTTGGATTTTCTTCAAAATATCCATGTGGGTAGATCTTAACATGCTGAACATTTTTGCAATTTAAACTTAACCTCTATCTGTTATAGTTTTTTGAATAAAAAATAAAAAACATCAAAATTTTGAAAATTTTACGGAAAAGGGGCAATAACTGACGGGTCATCAGATTTTCTTCAGAATTTCAGCATGGGTAGATCTTCTCATGCTGATCATTTTTACCTCGTCAGATTTTTGATATCTGTAAGGCTTTAAGAGTTATTTGCCAAAAACTGTAATTTACCCCTTATGGTCTATTTTTAGTAACGGCAGCCATGTTGTTTGACCTAAGACATACAAAATAACAAATTTGAAACTAGATACCCTTCTGATAATTCACTTAAAAATTGGTTCAATTTGACCCAGTGGTTTCAGAGGAGAAGATTTTTGAAAGTGATCTAACGACGGACGGACGACGGACGCCAAGTGATGGCAATAGCTCACCCTGGCATAGCCAGGTGAGCTAAAAATTGGAGTTATCAAGTAAAGGAGATGTTGAAATGTTATAACATGGAAAGGTTGTGTAATATTAACCAGTATATACTTGATAAAAGTACAATTTATCATTTAGAACAGGAAATGTTTAATAAATATAAATCAGATTGGTGTGAAAGAATGGCTACATATGGCCAAGGTAGTAAATTGAGAACATATAAATTGTTTAAATTCTCATACTGTACTGAACAGTATTTGTTACAAAATATACCTATTTGTCATCGTATTGCCTTTGTAAAATTTAGATGTGGCGTAGCGCCATTAAAAATTGATGTACGAAAGGTTAGAACTAAGTGAAAGATTATGCATAAATTGTAATAATGTAGAAGATGAGAAACATGTATAGTTAACATGCCCATTGTATGAAGGTCTTAGACAGTCACTGTTTATAGATATTATGAGATGCAATAATGATTTTTCAACTCTTTCTAGTGATGAAAAATTTTCATTTTTATTCAGTTATAATGAAATATGTAATTCTGTTGCCAAACCCTGCAATAATATTTTAATGAGGAGAAACGGTATTTTATATTCTAAGAATTTAAGATGACGAATGATCGTTTTTTTTATATTTTAAGCATATAGTACGCTGATGAAAGTTTTAAAACACATATTTTATATAACCATATATTGTATATAGGTTTTTACACAGTCTCTCATAGTTCTTTTAAGAATGGCACATACATGGTAGTTCTTAAGTGTATATTCAACACATTTTATTATATGTATTATGTATTTTAATTGTATATGATTATATGTGGTGAGACTTTAATAAAATATTGGATCTGAATCTGAATCTAGATTTTTATTGAGGTATTGAGATATATTCATAGTGAATTATTATGAAGTTACATGACAATACATTTGGGTTATCACTTTAGTACTATTTTATCATAGACATGGTGTATTGTTAAATAAATTGTGAAGCCTTGCTTTGTGAAATTCACATAGTATTTAGGAATTGTATTTGGTATTTATTGTATTAACACATTTTATAAATTGACTTACTAGTGCAATATATTTATTATTGTTATTATATTGTAGGGTTTTTATGATTAGCTGAATAAAGTATCCTGAACATTAGACCAAGTGTTGGTTTTATTTTTGCCATGGAAACCAACCGTTATATTTATTGTGTTGTAAAAAGATTTTAGGATTCAAAAGTTCAAAATAGGAGTTATATATATTTGATTATCATAAACTTAGTTGAAATATGATTTAAATTTTACCCCTAGATAAAACCAGATGATTTCAATAACAAATTGACGAAGCTGGCCGATATGACATCGTTGTCAACTGCTTCCGATAATTATCGCATACCTTTCCGTCATAACTCGGAAGCTTTATCACACGCAAGTTCGCGTATTTCCGTAAAAACGATAAATATTGCACACGATGTCGTTACATCAAGTAAAGTATAATAACAACACACTAAAACGGCATTTTATAAGCAGGAATAGATTTTTCAGTTGAAAATTTTACAGTTGAAGTATATGATAAAAATATCATTACATGTCATTTTTTCATATCACATCCTTCATCAGCCCGCGGTCCTTGAATCATCCCTCGAGCCTGAAGGCTCTGGGGCTGATATTACGACCTTGGGCTGATAAAGGGTGTGATATGAAAAATGCCATGTAATAATCTATAATTATTATATCGATTTTCATTGATCATGATGTAGTCGTATTTTAAGTTCGGGTTTCCCCTTCGAGTCGGTATAAAAATAACTCGTCGTGTTTCCTGATTTTACACGTAACTGTTATGCTTGAAAAAATTTTAAATTTCATTTTTAATTTTGCACATGGGTGTAGATTCTATGGAAACAATGGACTAATAATTATGTTGAGGAAACAGGTTACAACTATTGTGAATATAATTTACTATGAATAACCGCTCTCCAGTTGAACTCCGTGAACCTCGTATTGGCCCGGGACAATACAGGATTTGCCTGTATTTGCCCAGGGTCGAAAAAGCTGTATTAATATCACTAGGTCTATGCCATTAGTATGACACATGCCGTATTTGCCATATTAGGGCTGATTTTATTATATTATTTAATAATATAGTGTTATTAAATGGGTATTTTCATATTAATCCTGTATAATGTCCAAGTACAGTCGTATTGGGTTGAGGTCACCTGTATTGGCCAGAGGCGAAGCCGAGGGCCAATACAGGTGATCGAAACCCAATACGACTGTACGAGGACATTATACAGGATTAATATGAAAATACCCATTTTATGACACCTTTATTAACTGATGACTTAAAATTTCAGGCATTATCTTGACCAATCTTAATTACAGGATGCAAATTTTGATATTACAAAGTCAAGATTTCTAATGAATTTTCCACCTGCAGTAGAAAAAATATTGAACTATCATGTCGTTTACAAATCCCCTTGATCTAGTGTGGTGTCAGTCGTTCAAGCTGAAACGGGATGCGGCTGACGAGTACTATTTTTCTGCTGACAAGTACTATGGAGTAAGTGAACATGAGACCATAACACATATGTAAACTCCAACTGCAATAATTTTAATGAGCTGTATGACCATTTCGGAAATTTATTCCTCATCAGCAGCACTAGAAATCCATAATTTCAAAAATGTTAAAATGCATAAAACCAAACGAAATCCGTATTATCAAATATAGCTAAGGACAAAACTACGATGGTGGGAGTTAATCCTTCTGTTTTAGAATTTACATAAATTTAGATAATTGTCATCGAACAAATATTACCTCATGTCAAGTACACCATATCTAAGAAAAATAAAGAGCATACATCTCTACCACTATATAGCACAGTGTTAATATTTGGAACGTTATCATAGGAAATCTTCTGGGTTGTGCTGTGTTTATTTCTTATTCTCACTCTCAGTAATTAAAATCAATAGAAAATAAAGGGCTACGCCGAGCGCAGCATGATACGACCGCAGCATGTCGATCACTGAAACTTCAACAAAAGTAGTTCAAAGTGAATGTGGACACAGTAAAGAGCTTGACACAATAATTAGATGGACACAAAAAGAAGCTTGACACAGTTATTAGCTGGAAACAAACTACGGAAAAAAATCAACCCTTTTGATCACTTATTGATAAAAAAACTGTAAGAGCTATGCAAAATATGTTACTATCAACTAACACTTTACATCCATAGAAATAAAAAAAAAATCCATCGAAATCTGATGAAAAATAAAGATTTGACATATCTAGAAAAATTGCAATTTTGGCCCCTTTGACCCTTTGTAGCTCGGAAAAGGTAAAAGCTACGCCAAATCCTTTGGAATACTTCTGAAAGCTTAGATCAAGAGGAATCCAAAGAAAAAAATCCCATCAAAATCCGATGAAAAATAAAGATTTGACATATTTAGAAAAGTTGCAATTTTTGCCCCTTTGACCCCTTGTAGCTCGGAAACGGTATATGCCGCGCAAAATCCGTTGACATTTTTCTGAAAGCTTAGATCAAGAGGAGTCCAAAGAAAAAAATCCCATGGAAATCCGATGAAAAATAAAGATTTGACATATTAAGAAAAATTGCAATTTTGGCCCCTTTGACCCCTAGTAGCTCAGAAACGGTAAGAGCTACACCAAATCCATTGACATACTACTGAAAGCTTAGATCAAGAGGAATCCAAAGAAAAAATCCCATCGAAATCCGATGAAAAACAAAGATTTGACATATTTAGAGAAATTTCAATTTTGGCTCCTTTGACCCCTTGTAGCTCGGAAACGGTAAGAGCTACGCCAAATCCGTTGACATACCACTGAAAGCTTAGATCAAGGGGAATCCAAAGAAAAAAATCCCTTTGAAATCCGATGAAAAATAGAAATTCCACATTATCTGCAAATTCGCAATTTTGGCCCCTTCGGCATCTCATAGCTGGGAAAGGAAACAAGTTATCAAAAATCTAATAGCTGAGTGCCATATTAATTTTTCACAAGGAATCCATTGAAAAAAACTGCATCAAAATCGGACTTAAAATAAAAAAATTAATTTTTTTGAGATTAGCCCCTGTTGGGCCCCATTTATCTCGTGAGCGGTACATGCTATGCGAAATCCGTTGGAATACTGCAGATTGGAAATTTCCTTAGGAACACACTGAAACAAACCCCATCAAAATCCAATAAATAATAAAGATTCTACAGTCAAATATGTGAAAACACCCAATTCAACCCTTTTTTGGCCCCTAATTCTGAAATGGGCGAGGCCAAAAACTAAAGGAAAAAAATGTTTCTCAAGAATGTTCTAAGAAACATCATACTAAGATTTGAAAACAATCCGTCCACTAGAACCAAAGTTATGCTGTCCACAGACACGAAAATACCTAATTTAACCCTTTTTGGCCTCTTTTTCAAAAACGGGTTGGGCAGGGAACGCGAAATTACAACCCGGGCTTAAGCTTGTGCCAACAAACATCATGCTAAAATTTGGTAACAATCCGTTCACTAGAACCAAAGTTATGCTGTCCACAGACGCCGACGCCGACGCCAGCGCCATACCATAACACGACCGCAAAAAATTTTTGCGGTCGTATAAAAAGAAAAAAAGTTAACATATGCGAGAAAGATACAGAAAACAGAGTGTAACTAAACCAATATGGCCGATTCATTTATACAGGGCATTTGCCCTGTATTAATTTTAATACAGGGCATCTGCCCTGTATAAATTTCTATACAGGGCATTTGCCCTGTATAAATTCTATGTGCCAAAAACTTCCGGTTATATTAAATGGGCAAATCACACTGTATTTTAAGTCATCAGTTAATAAAATTAGATATATCCATCTTTCAATGTTTGAATTAGTAGAATATAAACCCTCATATGGATAAAAAAACTGACACTTCATCAAGGTCAAATTGTATACCAATAAGTTAAGAAGTGAAATTTACTCACCTAAGGTAGTTCGACACTAATACACGGCGCATTCGATTGGCGCATTTGCGAAACACGAGTCGGATGCGGAATTGACTTGATTTTCAAACAGGAATATTCCTGTATTGGCCTATTCACTGTGACGTCATAATAGATTGGCATACACTTTCCCCCGAATTATCTCCTTTTTCCCGTAAATATTGTCTATTTCGTAAACTATATGAAATATCACTCTTAATCGAACGGTGACATAAACCTAAGTTATTGCCAATGAAGTAAAGTTCATACAAATATATGAGAATTCCATATTGTGAAAAATTTATTTAAACTTCAAGAAATCGCACCCATATTTTCGCATCTGACCATTTTAATTTCGATATAAGTTAGTTTATTAATCATTTTAATCTTAATCGCATTTGATTCAAACCATATGCACACAGTGTATGTGCTAGGGAAATGACATACATAATATTGAGTTATCCAAGAAGCAACGGCCCTTGGTGACTCTGGCATCTAATCAACTGCCTTGTACAGCACTTGTTTTTTTGCACTAGTCACGAGGTGGATTCCTCTTATTTTAGATTGTCATTTCCGTGTTAAATTTAATTTTTCGCCAATGCAAGGTGAAAGGAGACTGACTGGTTTACATAATGATAATAGATTCCTATATGCATCGGCCCTTGGTGACTCTTGCATCTGATCAACTACTACAAACAGTACTTAATTTCTTGCACTAGTCACGAGGTGGATTGTTTCACTATGTCACCTCTCCATCATCCTCTTTTTATCTTATTTATTATATATTCTTTATACTATATTTTTCACTTGAAATCTCTAGACTTTGTGCCACCTCTAGTACATAATCGGCAACATTCACTTGTGATAAACCAGAGACATTTAGTAACATGTGTTTAATCGTCTCTGGATACATACTGTTTATTGTGTATGACTGTTTTTTTTTCTATATATGTAATAATGTAATACTTGTAATGACTTTGCCCTGCACGGGCCCTTGATTGGAATAAACATATTTATTATTATTATTATAGATTTTTTCAGAGTAACAGAAAGCTTAAAAGTATATCTCTGAAATATCAAAAAATAAAAAATATCCATCTGATATTTATTTTATATGAAAGATAAACAATAAGCATGTTATCACAGTTCCCTATATATTCTTTGTAAATATTGCTGAAAAATACTGAATTTGGCCTAATTTTCAAAGCCAGATAACAGGAAAAGATGATCGGTGACATATCATTTTTAATTTATTTTTTGAATACATAGGTTAAGACCTATACAAAATATCTTAAAAGAAAAAAAATTCTGTCTAAAATTTTTATTAGGATCGAACTTCCTTAATATTTTCATAGCACGTATATTTTCAATTCTGAACAGGTCAAAAATGAAACCGTTATTTTGGGACAACACAGAACTCAATATCGTTACTGAATTTGGTAACTCTGTCTATATTCTCAATAAAAAAACTTGCCAAAATGTTAATCTGATATTTTAAAATATTTTCTGAATGTTTTGTAAGCTTTACAAAAAACAACATGTTAATAAATTTTTATTACAATGTGTAGATAAATAATAAAGTTTCATTTGGTTACCAAATTCAGTAACTTATGAAATAAGGGTTTACACAGGGATATCTCCTTGATCCCTCAGTTAATCCCTAATCTTTTTTATTCTATAAACAGATTTTAATATCAATGGGAATACTTTAGAAAATTATTCATTTCACCATTTGAAAGTAATCAGAGAATGCCAAGTTTTTGTAGAAAATGCCAAAACTTGAATCATTACAAAGTTACTGAATTGGGTAACCCTGACGTAACCAAATTTGTTAACAATTAAAAACATTATTGAATTCTGAGTTTTGCAAACTGAAACAGGCAATATTTACTTCCTCAGATTAACTATTTATAAATTTATTTAAGTCCTCTTACCCCAGTTCCACCGTCAAAACCTAAAATAAAAAGAGAAAAACAATTCTGTATCAAAATGTCAACAAATCAAAAGGACAAAATAACTAGAGGCATCCAGAGCATTATCGTTCACCATTCTACGTCCTACACATGATAAACATCAATTTGTTAGAAGGCAACAATTAATGTCATGCCTGAATAATATGGTATATTCTTATACAATGTGGCAACATATCTATTTCTTAAATGAGTGATAGCTAAAGTGATAGCTTTCATGTTATCATTTCATTTGCCTTTCTTATGATAAGGTACATTTTTCAGCTGTGCTTTCATGGGTTTTTTTGCGAGGTCACACATCAGGTCAAAACCATGTCACGGAAATGAGTAGGTGCAGAAAGAGCCTTTTTTTTGCCTAAAAATAGATTTGTTTGAATTCAATGATATTTTTACTGAAATTTTCTATAGCTATGTGTTTACAGTAAACAGAAAGATTCTCAAAATCTGATGCATGGTTACTAAGTTATTTGGTTTAGAAGGAGGGACAAATTGCACAATGACAAAAATGAGAAATTCGACCAATGTTGACTATGTCTCCTTAATAATAGGAAACACAGAGCGGAGGAAAGAACCACAAAAAATATTTACTAGTATATGAGAGATTCAATTCAAATGTACTACAAATGCAATAAGTTGGTTAATAACTAATTGGCTCTTGAGCGGGCTCAGTATTTCCGATTTAATAGGAAAACCTTTTGACAATATGCAAAATTTCTTTTTATGTCTATAAAAACTTTCAATAGTAGATTTTCGATGACGTCCGTATGGTACCTTCTGGGACGTCATGTGTTCTTAATTTTGAATTTTTCAGTTAGTGAGGTATCAACTTGCTAACGAACATGAAAGCATTTTGAGGTGCAACTTACAAATTCTTTTGTTATTTTTCTTCTTGTGCTCATTGAATTATGTGGTCTGTATTAATTTTTGGTTTTAGGGACCGACCATTTAACTTTAAAGGGGGGGTATAATTTCTTTTTCCTGGTTAGAAATTTTTTTTCAAGCTTCGCGTGATAAACTTAATTGTATTCTTTAACATTTATCACAAAATATTTTTTTTTCGAAATTACCATTATTTGGGGGGGGGTGTGGGTGGGTGGGGTTGGGGTGCAGAAAGCCTCTTGCAGAATTTTTTTTTTCGTAATTTTTGCTGCCAAAATTGTTTTCACATAAAATCAGTATCAAAATATTTTTTTAGAAAAAAAACATAGCCCCCCTTTTAAGTTAAATGATCGGTCCCATATGAAAAAAAAGACAAAATATAGGCTTCGTGTGTACACGTCTGTTTGACGGAACAAGCGACATTCGTCATCATATGCAAAACTAGCCATATCTAGAGCTTTTTGCACCAAGTGTTGTATATGGGCACTTCAAATAACTTAAAAATTCATTACTTCATAGCTGTAAATAACTTTAAAAATCTAAAGCAACTTTCTTGATCACTACATAAATATTCATTGTCAGTACAAAATGCAACGAAGAAGTCAAAATTAAATTCTATGCAACCAATGCAACCAATTACATCTAGTTCTCTACAGCCCAATAAATTCAAACAAAAATTATTTCTCTCAAACCAGAATATTTTTTTAAACAGTTGATTGTTTTAGTTAGTTTAAATATATTGTTTTATAGCTAAAAAAATGTTCTAATCAATCCTTAGTCCTGTGTTGAGATTATGTATATTTAGATCATTCACTTCAGAATCAGTCACCGTAAATCACAAGTCAACTTTCACCCTATTGAAACGATACCCGTCTTGAACTTACTATGAGGTATGGGTAAGGCCTTATGATGACTTCAAGATGAAGAACAACAATAAAAGCGAGGTTCCATTGCTTGGTTTTATCATGTATTTGTGGAGGTTTTGTCTCATTTGCATTTGCTATATATCCCTTCATTGTTTATTTGACATCAGGGCAGCACCATGTATGTGTCATTGTTATTGCATGTTTTATCACGTACATGTATATTTATATTTCTACTGGTATTATCCCTGCGGTATTATCCCTGCTTGGCTCTGGCCTGACCGTTGATAATATTATTATATAGTTATCAGTTTGTTAAAATCGTTATACATATATCTGTTCTCGTGTTCTTCTTTGTCAATTTTGTATGTATGTGTACCTGAAATGAAAGCTAATCATTGTATGAAATTTGTATGCCCCTTGTGGGACCATTAATTGGAATAAACAAACTTAATCTTAATCTTAATCTTAAATGTGCTAACCCACTCCAGCCAGGTAATATTTCCTGAAGAACAGAAAAAAGAAACTTCGTAAAATTATGACATATAGTTATAATATGTTCTATGTATACATAAATTACAGTTGTGAAAACAACCAATGTGGTCACTTGATCCATAATTCTAAAATGCTTCCGCCATGAACCCTAAACCGTTTACTGAACCTAAATACACTTCATGCTTTGAATAAAGGGCTATGCCTCGAGCAGCATGATACGACCTAAGCATTTCGACCACAGAAAAATGAAAATTGAAGAAATGTGGACTCAGTAAACAGCTTGACAAAGTAATTAGTTAGACACATAAAGGAGATTTGTAATTAGCTGGACACAAACTATGGAAAATAATAAAAGAAAATAGCAATTTTGATCCCTTATACATGTAGCTCGGAAATGGTATGAGCCATGTAAATCTGTAGACTCCCAACTGAAAGAATCAAAAGAAAAATGATGAAAAATAAAATATTTAGTTATTTGCAGAACTGCAATTGTGGCCCTGTTTGGCACTTATACCTCCAAAACAGTAACATGTACACAAAATAGGTCAACACACCACTTAAACCTTACATTAAAAGGAATCTAAAGAAACAAACCTATTAAAAATAAAGCGCAGCATGATACGACCGCAGCATGTCGACCACTGAAATTTGAACAAGTGTAAACTAAAAAGAATTTGGACACAGTAATTTGCTGGACACAATAAGGACCTTCACACATAAATTAACTGAACACAAACTAGTGAAAATAAAATTAAGCCCTTTTAATCCCTTATTACTAGGATATTGTAAGAGCTAAGAAATTCTGTTTACTACCATCAAGATAAATCCAAAGAAAAAACTCAGGTTGAAATCAAATGAAATAAAGATTTCACATATTTTGAAATATTGCAATTTGGCCCCTTTGACCCATTATAGCTTGGAAACCGAAGAGCAGCACAAAATATACTGCCATATTACTGAAAGCTTACAATGAGAATAATCCAAAGATAAAAATCCCATCAAAAGCTAATGACAAATAAAGATTTCTCACATTTTTAATTATTGCAATTTTGACCCCTTATAGCTCAGAAACGGTAACAGCTACATCAAATCCGTTGACATACTACTGAAAGCTTACATTGACAGGAATCCAAAGAAAAAAATCCCATCAAAATCTGATGTAAAATAAAGATTTTACATATTTCTAAAATTGCAATTTTGGCCCTTTGAACCCTATAGCTCGGAAACGGTAAGATTTATGCCAAATCCGTTGACATAACACTGAACACTGAAAGCCTACAATGAGAGGAATCTAAAGAAAAAAATCCCTTTGAAATCGGATTGAAAATAAAAAATTTATGTAATCCGCATGTTTGCAATTTATGCCCCGTTGGGCCCCTCATAGCTTGGTAAAGAAACAAGTTATCAAAAATCTAATGGTGAAGCGCTATGTTAATTTTTCATAAGGAATCCACTGCAAAAAACTGCATCAAAATCGGACTAAAAATTAAAAAAATAATTTTTTTGAAATTCGCCCCTTTTGGGCCCCATTTATCTCGTGAACGGTACATGCCACGTGAAATCCGTTGGCATACTACTGATTGGAAACCCCATCAAAATCCGATAAATAATAAAGATTCTACAGTCAAATATGTAAAAACATAAACTTTAGCCTTTTTGGCGCCTTTTTTATAAACGGGTGGGGCCACAACGACCAAAACTAAGCCAAGCCTTCATTTTGTGCCAAGGAACATTGTGTTAAAATTTCATAAAAATTGGTCAACTGAAACTAAAGTTATTGACCAAAAACAAGTGTCTACAGACGACGAGGACGACAACGACAACGACGACGACGACAGCACCATACCATTATACAACCGCAAAAATTTTTGCGGTCGTATAAAAATTGTAATTTTGGCCCCTTTGACCCCTAATTGCTCAGAAACGGTAAGAGCTACAACAAATTCGTTGACATACCACTGAAAGCTTACAATGTGAGGAATCTAAAGAAAAAAATCACACTGAAATCGGATGAAAAATAAAAATTTTAGATATTCTGCATGTTTGCAATTTTTGCCCCGTTGGGCCCTTCATAGCTTGGAAAAGAAACAAGTTATCAAAAATCTAATGGTGCAGCGCTTTGTTAATTTTTCATAAGGAATCCACTGCAAAAACTGCATCAAAATTGGATTAAAAATGAAAAAATTAAAATTTTTGAAATTCGCCCCTTTTATGCCCCATTTATCTCGTGAACAGTACATGCCACGTGAAATCCGTTGCAAATTAATGATTGGAAATTTCCTAAGGAGGACACTGAAAGCAACCCCATCAAAATCGGATAAATAATAAAGATTCTACAGTCAAATATATGAAAACATCAAATTTAACCCTTTTTGGCCCCTGTTTAAAAACGGATGGGGTCACGATGACCAAAACTATGCAAAGCCTTCCTGTTGTGCCAAGGAACATTGTGTTAAAATTTCATAAGGATTGGTCAACTGAAACTAAAGTTATTGACCAAAAAACAAAAGTATCTACAGACGACTATGACGACGACGACGCGGACGACGACAACGACGACAGCCCCATACCATTATACGACCACAAATTTTTTGCAGTCGTATAATAAAAATTATATACATTTTCAAAATTGCAATTTCGGCTCTTTTTGACCCGTACAGCTTGGAAATTGTAAATGCTACGGCAAATCAGTTGACCTAATACTAAAAGCTTACAAAAAATAGAGCAGTGCTCAAGGTCCCCCGCCTTTTTTTTTACCTGTTGCCAGCTTTGAGTGCAATATCCTCAAAAACTGAAAGATACAACAAAAATTTGTTGGCATTTTCATGAAAGCATTCAAGGAAAGGAATCCAACGGGGAAAATCCCATCGCATTGGATAAAAATTTAAAAAAAAA
>MJUU01040217.1:32936-46259 GCA_002080025.1 Modiolus philippinarum
CCCAAAATCAATAGGGTTCTTGCCCTTCCCTATTCCTTCCATCTGTATAAGTTTTGTTTCAATCGGGCAAGGGATACTCAAGTTATCATCCGGAAACGACATCTGGCACCCCCACCCCCAACACCTTTGACCCCAATTATCTTGAAAACGGTAAGGGATACCAGAAATCTGTTGGCATATGTATGAAAGCATTTATTGAGAGGAATCTCATGGAAAAAATCCCATCGAAATCGGATAAAAAATAAAAATTTCCCACACGGACCAAATTTTGCTGCAATAAATTCTATTTTTAGAAATTGTGACCTTGACCTTTGACCTACTGACCCCAAAATCAATAGATTTCTTGCCCTTCCCTCTTCCTTCCATCGGTATAAGTTTTGTTTCAATCGGGCAAGGGATACTCAAGTTATCATCCGGAAACGACATCTGGCACCCCCAGCCCCAACACCTTTGACCCCAATTATCTTGAAAACGGTAAGAGATACCAGAAATCTGTTGGCATATGTATGAAAGCATTTATTGAGAGGAATCTAATGGAAAAAATCCCATCGAAATCGGATAAAAAATAAAAATTTCCCACACGGACCAAATTTTGCTGCAATAAATTCTATTTTTAGAAATTGTGACCTTGACCTTTGACCTACTGACCCCAAAATCAATAGGGTTCTTGCCCTTCCCTCTTCCTTCCATCGGTATAAGTTTTGTTTCAATCGGGCAAGGGATACTCAAGTTATCATCCGGAAACGACATCCGGAATGACGGAATGACGGAAAGGCGAATTCTATAGTCCCCGCTTTCGCGAAAGGCGGGGGACAAAAAAGAATCAAAAGGAAACAAGAGCTGTCGCAAAATGGCAATCAATAACACCCGCACTCATTGAACCCTAAATCAATATGGTAAGCGCAAATTTAAGTGTGTGTGAACACAACACAGGTGTAGACACAGTACAAATACAGACACAATACAAGAACAATGAAAGCGTAGAGATTTTTTCTCATGTGCATTTAATCCATATCCCTTCATTGTTTACAATACAAGTATGGACACAGTAATATAATCCTTCGTGTAGAAGCTGAGAAAAGTGTTCACTTCATCTTTTTATTAAGTCCACATTTCATCAAACAGGAAGTATATATAGGATGTTCCTTACAACTAATCATCCCTTTATTTGTTCACTACATTTAGTACTAATTCCCCATTTCGACAAACAGGAAGTACACATCTGGCAGGCCTCAAAGTAGAATGTACCTTATCTACTTTTAAACATATTTCGGTCAATTGATTTCCAAATGTTTTGATAAGTGGTCGAAATGCGCATATGCAGAAATTAAATTCCCAGTAACTTCGGTATTTTGTTATTTATTACCACTGGGCGATACCACTGCTGGTGGACTGTTAGTCCCGGAAGGTATTCACCAACCCAGTAGCCAGTACTTTGGTGCTGGCCCGAAACCGATTTTATTTTCAAACCTGCAATATCTTGATTTTAGGAAATTTTGTTAAAACCTGAGGAGTATCTCCCTCATGCATAGCTTTGTCGTTAGACGATTTTGGCTTTAATTTTTAGATCTTATCGGTAACTTGTTTTGTCAGCTTTTAAAAATATTTCGGCTAAAAGATTTCCAAATGTTGTAATTTGATCTGTACTGAAGAGAAACAAGTTGTCGAAATGCGCATATGCAGAAATTAAATTCACAGTATCTTCGATATTTATTATTTACAACTAATCATATAGAGCCTGCATACCAATTTTGAAATAAATTAATCTTTTAGAAGGTGCAAACAATGCGATGAATATTTCGACAAACAGAAAGTACACATCTGACAAGCCTCAGAATAGGACGTACTTTACAACAAATCTTTCCTCCTTTCGGGCCCCATGAATGATACATCTAATGTGAAATCCTAATCTTACCCGAGATTGGAAATTTCCTAAGGACCACATTTAAAGAATCCCTAACAAAATCAGTTAAAAAATAAATATTCTGTAGCCAAATACAATTGTATATAAAACAATCAATATTTCCCATTTTACCCCCTTCTTAATAAAGGGCTACGCCGTGCGCAGCATGATACGACCACAGGATGTCAAAACCACTGAAAACTGTAAGTCAATGTGCACACAGTAAAGAGCTTTACACAGTAGTTAGCTGGACACAAACTAAGGAAAACTGAATTGGCTCTTTTGATCCATTATTCATTGTTCTTCAGAAAATTAAGGGAAATGCAAACTATGTTGACTCACAAAGTTCTGAAGTTTACTTCAAGAGGAATCCAAAGAAAAATTATCCCTTTGAAATCCGATGAAAAATACTTTTATGTAATTTCCACATCTGCAAATTTGACCAATCTGTCCCATAATAGCGCAGAAACGGTAAAAAGCTACGCCAAATCTGTTGGCATTTCTCTAAAAGCTTACGTCAAAATTAATTTAAAGAAACAAAACCCATCTGGTGAAAAATAAAAGTTTAACATTGTTTGAAAACTTGCAAATTTGAGAAATCCTATCGAAATCTGATGAAAAATAAAACTTTCAGATTATCCCCAGGTTTTCAAACTTTGCCCGATCTGGTCCCTTGTAGCAAGATAACGGCATGAGCTTCCTCAAATCTACTGCATACTACTGAGAGTTGACACAAAAAGGAATTCAAAGAAACATACCCCACTAAAATCCGATAAAACAAGAGCTGTCGCCGAATGGCAGTCAGTTTTACCCCCGCTCATTGAACCCTGAATCAATATGGTAAGTGCAAAATTCAATGTGTGTGTACACAATACAGGTGTGGACACAGTACAAGTGTGGACACAATTCTGGTGTGGACACAGTACAAGTGTGGACACAATTCAGGTGTGGACACAGTACAAGAGTGGACACAACAGTTGCAAAGAACATAAGATGTAAATAATATGAGAAGAAAGCGGGACATAAAGTTGGAAATGCGGTTAGTCAATAAACAGGAAGTAGTATTTCAATATGACTGAAAAGGGGAGACACAGTGGAGTACCCCATACTGAAGCTCCGTCCTAAATATCAAGTGGCTGTGATATGGGGTTGCTGAGAAAAGTATGACAAATAGGTCACATTTTGAAAATCTTGGTAAAAACGCACCAAGTCGGTAAACAGGAAGTAGCGCAGCAATATGGCCAAAAAGGAGAGACGCAATAAACTAAACAATACTGAAGCTGCATGCCAAATATCAAAAGGGTGGGATGTATTGTTGCCGAGAAAAGTACTGAAGTCCATGAGACAAAAAAAAAACAACAACAACAACAAAAAACAAAAAACAAAAAAAAACAAAAAAAATCAGGTGGAAACCACTTGCAGAATTGTCGATCGCAATGGTCCTGACATGGTACAAGCAATTCAAAAGAATGATGGGTTAAATCTGTTTTATGGCTAGACAGTCCTCTCCTTCCATTGCGGAAGTGCCCGGTAGTAACTCAACAGCAGTTGCCATTTGAAGGTCGTAGACAGAGTTCGGACCGAAACTTCAAAATTTTCCACAAGGGACTGATATCTGTCAACAGGGGGCGTGCATGCCGAGAAGTGGGGAACTAATATTAAGCATACACAACCCTTGGGACAGGGGGGTCAGTCTACAAATAGACTTAAATAGTGGCAGGCAAACAGCAAATTTCAACAATTTAATCTTGTAACAATAATAAAATAGCAATTTTCCAAAATAATAAATAAATGAAATCCAAAATATTTTAAAAGTCCAAATATTAGAATTAATCCACAGAGTCTATAAAGTTCTGAACTATTCACTTAATAACGAAATAAGAGTCACTAATGAATTCCATGAACTTTACATGAATTAAATTCCATTAGAATTCATGAACTGTTCATGAAGAATTATTCATGATCCTCGCTGGCGGCCATCTTGGATATAGCGCGGATCCGAAAAACAACTTTTTTGCAGGGGACCATCTAAGGACTATTGTGGTCAAGTTTGGTTTCAATTGGCCCAGTAGTTTCAGAGGAGAAGATCTTTGAAATTGTTTTCCCATAGGGTCCAATGTTAAAACTACGATCCCCGCTAGCGGCCATATTGGATTGATTGATTGATTGAATATTGTTTAACGTCTACTGAGCAATATTTCAGCTATATCAAGACGAGAACAAGTTTGTTAATAAATAATCACTTTGGGGTATGAAAATGGTCATTGGACGGGAAATTCTAACTGCCACTGGAAAAGTAGGGTGAAATCGAAAGGGGCGAAGAATTTAGCCTTGTAGCCAATCGCGATCACCTACGGACCACTCAAAAAGAGCTTGCTACAAGAGTTCTTTAAAGTGCAGGAAGCATGGCATTTCTTCCAACACGTGGACCTGAGTTTACATCCCATCCGAAAGGCCAAGTAGTTAAAGAGGAGAAGATCTTTGAAAGTATTTTCCCATAGGGTCCAATATTCAAACTATGATCCAAGCTGGTGGCCATCTTGGATATTGGGCGAATCTGAAAAACAACTTTATTGCAGAGGGACCATCTAAGGACTATTGTGGCCAAGTTTGGTTTTAATTGGCCAAGTAGTTTCAGAGGAGAAGATCTTTGAAAGTATTTCCCCATAGGGTCCAATATTCAAACTATGATCCCCGCTGGCGACCATCTTGGATATCGCGCGGATCTGAAAAACAACTTTATTGCAGGGGACCATCTAAGGACTATTATGGCCAAGTTTGGTTTTAATTGGCCAAGTACCCATCTCTAGATTTTCCATGGTGCCTGTGTTTTCCATGAAAAATGAAGAAATTTTCCATGGAATTCCATGGAAATCCATGGAATTCCATGGCATCTTTTCCATAGGTCATGGAAAATAAAATCTTTAAAATAATTCCATGGAAACTTTCCATGCATAGCATGGAAAGCTGAACTTAGAAAATTTTAGTCATGAAAATGGTCATGGAAATAGGACTTAGTTTTATTTTCACATGGAAAATATTTAAAGTTGGACTTAGTTTATTTTTCACATGGAAAATATGGTCAATGTAAAAAATAAACTAAGTCCAATAGTGATGAATAATAATATCACAGTACATTTGTACAATGTTGAATTATATAGGAATTAATTAATTGGGCTAAAATAAATCTCCCTCGATATTTAAGAATGTTTGCAGACTGGAAGTTTACATAATATCATGATGCAAGGCCCTACAAACAAACAAGACGATTTACGCCTGAAAAATGAAATAGACACCCTGAAATGACAGGAACTTTGCATTTAGACGTGTTTTGAGGCTGAAAATATACAACCTAGCAGAAATATTTCATTTCAGGACATAAATTTGAACTTAACAATTTTTCTTGGCAGGAAGTTTGGACATAAATGTAAGTCATCTTAAAGCAAAGATTTAAGATAAAATATAACTTCAAAAAATTCTGTGACCAGGAACTTTTTATTTAATTGTCATGAAACAGATTAAGGTGTAAAATTGGACTTTGAATTTTGAAAAGCCAGCTTATTTTTTAAATTTTAAGGGATGAAGGAAAGATTGAGGATTTTATTTCGAGATGGGTTACTTCTTGAACTTCTTCTACGGCAAGGTTAACCCAGATCTCATGGCTTGATTGGGATGTGATCATTCCGATATAGGCGGGATTGGCCGGACTTTGACATCACAGCACTGAAGTGTGCTTTTCTGTAACAAATGAAATCTTAGTTGGTACTGGCAAGATCACAGCTTTGATCAGATCTCCTCACCCGCCTGAGATCTCGCCTAAATTAGTGTTGAATACATATATAGTCTGTACCTTGACATTCTGTTTTTAGTTGTCAAACATCACCCCCCCCCCTTTTCCCCACAATTTTTTTCATCATAAAACAAAAAAAAATTATCCAAAGTGATTATGCAAATGTTGAATATGTGAACTAGCAGATAAGATATAAAAGTACCAAAATAGATTTTGCTAAATCTTCATTCTGGACATAACCTATGGCTGAACATGGTTAACCCGTTTACATTGTGTGCAGCTGCTCGGTTTAGAACATTTAATTGCTTTCTAGGAAGAATAGAAACATCGTGGATAACGTTGTTGCTTAAATAAGCATATCGTTATTTGGGGACCAGTTATAACTCCGTACTGTAACTGAACCTAGAGTAGATTCGTTAGAACCATGGATCGTCATTGTCATAACGAAAGTGAAAGTAACTTGGGGAAGGTCAAATGCATTGGACATGCGCAGTAAAATGCATGCAACGAAAAGATAAGATGTTTTTGAAAATTAATTTCTACCAATGATTAAATTTGTACTATAAAAATCCATGAAATATTAATGTCTTCTTTGTTTATAAATCGCGTGTCAAATCAAGAGGTAAAAAAAGATTCGTCGAATAATCCGAATGTCCCATGTATCGATAGATATGATTGGTCCATCGCTGCATCTTGTCCAATCAGCACCGACATTGCTCATCATCGTTGTAGGTCAGATTTGGCGCACATAAAACCGAAACATGGAAGGTAATGCTGACAGAAGACAATTAAAATAGTTTTTCGTCACAGAGCTAGATCTGTTTCATTGAATCTTTTGTACAAAGGACAAAAGATTGTTTTTGATTCGGTACATAATGTGTAGGTAGGATTGTCGGCCACAAATTAGATATTATTTGGCATTTGCGTATCGACAACGAGGGGAAGCCGGAGGGCATAGGGGTCACATCCCTAGATCCCGTCTTTTTTTCTAAATCTCCCACTCCCGAACTAAAAAGAAAATAAAAACTGATGAAATCCCGATTACTGTTGAATTTTATATCCCGAAATCCCTGGCTGAAATCATAAAAATACCGAAATCCCCAGCTTAAAAAATCCCTAAAAAAGGCCGGCGTGCATTGACGTTCAAAATTTAATTATTGAATAGAATTTTGGCGTTTCTGTGGCATAGGGAAGATCTTAAAGTAGTACTTTCATTCATAGCCATTTTGTGACGACCTCATATTTATTGGTGTCCTACTTTCGCTGCTTCGCCCCTAATGTTTTCGAAATAAACAGGTTTTAGGAATTCCTCTACATTTTGATAAAAGTCTGAAAAATTGAAACAATTTTATGCCGACTTCTCATATCGTGGGAATTTCAACCAAATTTTGGGCTATAACCTCGCTGTTTTCACGTAGCTATGAAAAAATTAGATACGATAATGTAACCCTCAGTCCACTACGTTCCCGTGAGGGTTACATTTTGGTCCCATTACCCGTAATGGAACAAAATTTGTTTCAATTTGCAAGCGAAATACCTACTGATGTATAAACATCATTTTTACTGGTAATGTTTCTTATATTTCTGTGAAAAAATCTCCTTAAGAGGCTCAAAACATTCTTTTTTGAAACGCGTTTTCAAAATTGTTTTCCAAGTTTCGGCTATTTTGAAATTAAGTTTGATGAATATGATCGAATGTAGGATTTTAAAACCAAATCCAGACATTTCTGGATAATATTGTTGCTGAATTCCGGTCTATGACCGACATTGATTTGCAGAATCCTTGGCAGCATTTTATGATTTTATTCATTAATCTCTGTCAAAGTGGAGATTTACAGCTCATACAGCTCATTAAATTATTGCAGTTTGAGTTATCATATGTGTTATTGTCTCATGTTCATTTACTCCATATCCTTAGTAGGAACTAAAGTGAAAACCATACTTTGTAATTATTTGTGTTGAATTGGCTTTAAAACTAAAAACAGCAAAATTAATTATGTCTTTGTTTTAAGTTATCTGTACCATAAATAATATTTGTAAAGATATAAACAAGTCTGCTTTAAATGGTTTCATGGTGGTAAAAATGATGTAATGTACTTTTAGCCACATTAAAAAAAAGAAATTTAGAAAATTGACTTCAATTGATAGCCTTTAACATAAAATAAAATACTTTGTAGATTGGAAAATACTGAAATTCACAGTCAGAATCCAAATATATATATAAATAAAATAAAATCTAGCCAGGGTATTTTTTATTCCAATTTTTTAATGTCCAATGAAGATTTTTACCCTATCATACTTATTGGAAATAATTTGGATTTAAGGTTGTTTTTGAGGAGTCTTGTTAACATTTGATATAAACAAACAAATTCCATATTGTAGTCAATATTCGCCATATTTGGAGTTACTGGAGTCCGATTATAAATAGTTCACAATTAAACGTGCTTGCCAAAGTTGTCTCAGGTACTCTAGCCCTAGGATCCTCATAGTTGATAAATAAACTTGATTTTCCATTTTCAGATGAAGGTTGTATTTATAAGATATGGCCTGACAAAAAAAAAAAGGGGGGGGGGCAAAATCGGATTGGCTTGTATTGATTTGTCAAACTTTCTAACAGTTCAACCAAGGATGATCGTTTGTGAGTAATTCCTCCTTTTCTGGGTTATTTTCGTTTGCTGTTGTCAGATACTGCACAAGAAAACAGAAATATGTACAATGGGCATGATGGATGCCAGTAGAAAAGGGGTTTGCTTGTATTCCTTTGTGGATACTATTATGTGCTACAATGTATGTTCAATAACATGTTTGCACTATGTAGTTTTCGGAAAGGTTAAAACATTTCATCTGCAACTCCTCTAAAGGTAAATGAAGCTAGTAAAAGGTAAGACATATAGCTAAATAAATGTAAATAAAGTTCACTGTAGATGTCAAAGTTATCAAACACATAAATAAAACATAACTCTTTGGATCCAGATTATGATATCCGACATGTATCTTATGACTTTATATCTTACAGTTTGTTAACCGGTATCGGAGATTGTCATGATTGTCAACAGTGTCTGATGTAAAAGAACAGGAGAACATTTTTCCACCTTTGGACTGAAATTCTATTGGCTTCAAATGTTCCATACACATCATGGAAACTTTCCATGGAATTCCATGGACATCATGCAAACTTTCCATGAAATTCCATGGACATCATGGAAAAATTTTATGGAATTCCATGGAAACTTTCCATGGAAATCCATGGCATTCCATGGGCATGCTTTCAGATTTTCAATGATCAGATTTTGAATTTTCCATGGAATTCCATGTCTCAATACTCCATGGAATTCCATGGAAAATCTAGAGATGGGGAACTTAAGAGGAGAAGATCTTTGAAAGTATTTCCCCATCGGGTCCAATGTAAAAAATTATGATCCCAGCTGGCGGCCATCTTGGATATCGCGAGGATCTGAAAAACAACTTTTTTGCAGGGGACCATCTAAGGACTATTGTGGCCAAGTTTGGTTTAAATTGGCCAAGTAGTTTCAGAGGAGAAGATCTTTGAAAGTATTTTCCCATAGGGTCCAATGCTAAAAACTATGATCCCGCTGGCGGCCATCCTGGAAACGCGTGGATCTGAAAAACAACTTTTTTAAAGGGGACATTCTAAGGACTATTGTGGCCAAGTTTGGTTTCAATTCGCCCAGTAGTTTCAGAGAAGAAGATCTTTGTATGAAAAGTTAACGCCGGACGGACGACGGACGGACGGACTACGGACGAAAAGTGATGGCAAAAGCTCACCCTTGCTATAGCCAGGTGAGGTAACAAGAGGCTCTCAAGAGCCTGTATCGCTCACCTGGGCCACAGCTGACATATGCAGTTAAAATAATCCCAATGTGTTCAGGGCATTATTTTCAAATTTGTTAATAGACATTGATGTTATATTATCTTAAGTTTAACTATATTCAAGACTGGCAGCTATTTTGGATTTGGGTGCAGTTATACTGTCACCTTTCTTGAAGGGGACCATTGAGTCTAATATTGGTTCCAATTGACTAAATATTTTCGGAGGAGAACATCTTTAAATGCTTTACGATAGGCTTCCGATAGGTCTCAAGGTTTAACTATGTTCCCCACAGGCCATCTTGAATGCAATGCAGACAAGCCAGGCAAATTTTTCAAACGGGAACATCTATGGCCCATTGTAACCAAGTATGTTTTCATTATTGGCCAAGTAATTTCAGGAGAAGATCTTTTAATGTTTTCCAAATGGCTCAAATGTTAAATCTGTTCCCTGCTGGCAGCCATCTTGCATAAAAAAGACTTGAAAAACAACTCTTCTGCAGAGTGGCAACCTAAAGACTATTGTGGCCAAGTTTGGTTCCAATTGGCTGAAAAGTTTCAGAGAAGATCTTTGTACTATTTTCCCAAAGGGTCCAATGTTAAAACTATGATCCCCGCTGGTGGCCATCTTGGATATAGCGCGGATCTGAAAAACAACTTTTTTGCAGGGGACCATCCAAGGACTATGGCAGCCAAGTTTGCTTTTAATTGACCAAGTAGTTTCAGAGGAGAAGATCTTTGAAATTGTTTCCCGTAGGGTCCAATGTTAAAACTATGATCCCCGCTGGCAGCAATCTTGGATATAGTGCGGATCTGAAAAACAACTTTTTTGAAGGGGATCATCTAAAGACTATTGTGGCCAAGTTTGTTTTTAATTGGCCAAGTAGTTTCAGAGGTGAAGATCTTTGAAATTATTTTCCCATAGGGTCCATTGTTAAAACTATGATCCTCGCTGGCGGCCATCTTGGATATCGCGCGGATCTGAAAAACAACTTTTTTGCAGGGGACCATCTAAGGACTATTGTGGCCAAGTTTGGTTTTAATTGGCCATGTATTTTCAGAGGAGAAGATCTTTGAAAGTATTTTCCCATAGGGTCCATTGTTAAAACTATGATCCCCGCTGGCGGCCATCTTGGATATAGCGCGGATCTGAAAAACAAGTTTTTTGCAGGGGACCATCTAAGGACTATTGAGGCCAAGTTTGATTTCAATTGGCCCAGTTGTTTCAGAGAAGAAGATCTTTGAATGAAAAGTTTACGCCAGACGGACGACGAACGAAGGACGGACAACGGACGAAAAGTGATGGCAAAAGCTCACTCTGACTATAGCCAGGTGAGCTAAAAAGAACAAAGTCGGTAAACAGGAAGTGGTCATCCGATATGGCCTAAAAGGGGAGGCGCAGTATAGGGCCCATGCTTAAGCACCATACCAAATATCAAGTGGTTGTCTTGTGTGGTTGCTGAGAAAAATGCGACGAAAAGACGGAAGGACGGACGGACAGAACGACGGATTGACGGAATGAGGGACGGACAGAGGCAAAACAGTATACCCCAACCTTCGGAGCGGGGGTATAAAAATACATACATGTATTTTCGACCTCTTTGACCTTGACCTTTGACCTAATTTTCTGCATATTTATGTTCATATTGACAAGACCTATATACTTGGAAAGTATTAAAAGTCTATCTTACATAGTTCAAAAGTTGTTTATTACCATAAAAACACCCAATTTAACCCCTTTATAATGAAACAGATGAAGACCCTTAGGGCCTCTTGTTTATTGAAATGGTTTTTTTTGTTAAAAGTATCTGTTTAATCATGCTATAAGAAACCTACAGAAAAATATTGCTTATTGTAACGCAGAGCGTTACAGATGTCCCCAAACGAACATTGTTAATGTTTTCCACAGTTTCCATGGCAACAGCAGCATCTATGAGATTGCTAAGACTTCGCATTAATAACTAAACGTCAGATAACTATCGGTAAAATTTCATCCAATTGAACCACTTTGAATTGTCCTTCCTTTTTCCATTTCCATGGCAATAGAAGTCATCTTATATAAAGATTTTGAGGCTTAAAATCATTTCTACACATGTCAGACAACCTTCCCGTTAAATTTCATCCAAATTGGAGCATTTTTAATTTTCCCGCTTTTTTCCGTTTCCATGGCAACGGTGGCCATTTTGAAAATTTCAAGACCAAAATCAATTCTATGCATGCTAGGCAACCTTCCTGTAAAATTTCATCCAATTCTGAGCACTTTGAATTTTCCCGCCTTTTTCCGTTTCCATGGCAACGGTCGCCATTTTGAAAATTTTTAGACCAATTTTACAACCTTCCTATAAAATTTCATTGAATTCTGAGCACTTTGAATTTTCCCGTCTTCTTTCCATTTCCATGGCAACAGTTGCCATTTTGAAAATTTTGAGACCAAACATCAATTCTATGCATGCTAGGCAGCAACTTTCCTGTAAAATTTCATCCAATTCTAAGCACTTTGAATTTTCCCGCCTTTTTCCGTTTCCATGGCAACGGCGGCCATTTTGAAAATTTTGAAAGGTTTCTGCACATCTACTCATATAGGCCAACATTCCTGTCAAGTTTCATAAAGTTTGGGCCAATAGTTTCTGAGAAACGTGTCGGACAAGAATTGAGCGGAAGAAAGAAGAAGAAAAAAACTAGATTTGCAATTGCGAGCAATAGCTGATGTCGCCCCTGGCAGCCAATTCGATGATTCCATCTTGTTCGCAGCGTCAAAATCTACCTAGAAATCAATTTTCGTTGAAATCCGACAAAGTTGAAATTTTGACGTATTTTGGCGGCCATCTTGGAAATGGCGGCCATTTTGAAAAAAAATATTAAAACGCACATCTTCATATGGTGATACAACTTTATGTCAAGTTTCATGAACTTCTGATCATGCATCGCTGAGTAATTGACCGGACAAACTTTGGCTGGAATAATAAAGAATAATAATAAGAATAATAATAATAATAATAATAATAATAAGAAACGGAGGAAAATAATATGTCTTCCCGATTACGTCTGGGGCGACATAACTAGATTTGCAATTGCAAGCAATAGCTGATGTCGCCCCTGGCAGCCAATTCGATGCTTCCATCTTGTTCGCAGCGTCAAAATCTACCTAGAAATCAATTTTCGTTGAAATCGGACAAAGTTGAAATTTTGACGTATTTTGGCAGCCATTTTGTTAATGTCGACCATTTTGAATTTTTTTTGCTGCATGTCCATCTTCTTATGGTGATTCAACTTTCTCCCAAATATGAGTGAAGTCTGCCATGGCATGTTTGAGATTTTATCATTTTCATTGAAATCCGACAAATTTTAAACGTTGACGTAACTTGGCAGCCATCTTGGAAATGGCAGCCATTTTGAATTTTTTTTTTGCAACATGCACATCTCCTTAAGGTGATTCAACTTTGTGCCAAATATGAATATGCTCTGTTGAAGCATCTCTGAGAACTCGCATGGACAAAAATAGGTGGAAGAAAGAATAATTAAAATAATAACAAGTGATAACTGTGTTCGCAAGCGAAACACAAAAGTCTCCCAAACGAACTCCCATATCGCATTTCAAGGCATTACGAGACTCCCTGAAGAAAACAATTTGGGCAGGGGTTCCCCTTATAATGTACGTACTACAAATTTCTCAACATTCTTATCTTTTATCAGAAAACTCAATTTTTCTACTAAAAAAATACATTTATGGTTTTGTTTCCATGACAAACAAGTGCTGTTTTGTCAATAAGACCCAATTTCAGACCCTTTCCAAAAAAAAAAA
>MJUU01040217.1:61309-72606 GCA_002080025.1 Modiolus philippinarum
TTTTTTTTGAGATTTGCCCCTGTTGGGCCCCATTTATCTCGTGAGTGGTACATGCTACGTGAAATCCGTTGGCATATAGCAGATTGGAAATTTCCTCAGGAGCACACTGAAACAAACCCCATCAAAATCCAATAAATAATAAAGATTCTACAGTCAAATATGTTAAAACACCTCATTTAACCCTTTTTTGGCCCCTAATTCTGAAAAGGGTGGGGCAAAAACCTAAAGGAAAAAAACGTTTCTCAAGAATGTTCCAAGAAACATCATACTAAGATTTGAAAACAATCCATCCACTAGAACCAAAGTTATGCTGTCCACAGACACGAAAATACCTAATTTTACCCCTTTTTGGCCCCTTTTTTGCCTCTTTTTCAAGAACGGGTTGGGCAGGGAACACGAAATTATAACCCGGGCTTAAGCTTGTGCCAAAAAACATCATACTAAAATTTGATAACAATCCGTTCACTAGAACTAAAGTTATGCTGTCCACGGACGCCGACCCCGACGCCAACGCCGATGCCAGCGCCATACCATAATACGACCGCAAAATTTTTGCGGTCGAATAATAAAAACCTCTAAAAATTCTTTCAGGTACAATAATATTTTGGAAATTCCATGGAAGAAAACAACAGGGTATGGTATTAAATCTTTTAAATTTGCTGCAGCAACTCTTTGGAATAGTCTTCCTGACCATTTCAGGACTAAAAAATAGCTTTTCACAATTTAAAAGCTTAATGCAATCCTGGAATGGTGTGGATTGTCACTGTTGTAGATAACAGATTAGCCATTATATATATAACTTATTGCTTGGCGCTTTAAAATTCTGCTTATTTTTTTGTTTTAGTTTATTTTGCATTTTATTTTTTAGTGCTTGAAATTAAAATTAAGTGTGATGTATGCGCAGTGCTTTGCTATTAATTCCGTGCTTTTATTTATGTGTATTATCTTTTAACTTTCCTGCTGTCTATGATGAATATTGTCTTTTAGTGCTGTGACTGTCTTTTAAGGTATGTTGTCTTTCTTATATATATATATATGTCTTTTGTGTATGTAAACTTATCTTATATGTGCATGCTTTGTTGTTTTAATGTTAGTTATATGTTTTATGTAATCAGTAAAAAGCTCCTTAGAGCTTGTGTTTGTATGTTGTATAATATGCCGAATCAAAATCTATCTATCTATCTATCTATGTAATAGACCATATCCAGGTTTTAGACTGATCCCGGTATGGACATGCATTTACTGGTTTCCCAATTCTAAGTTGCACTGAGCACTAAGGAAAACAGAATTTTTTTTATTTTGAATTTCTTAAAAACTGAATTATTTCGTTGTCAAAATTTGAAGCAACAGAAGGGAAATATCTTGAATCATTTCTATACAGGTTTGCCCTACGGAAATAAAATATTTATGTCAGTGACAGGCAGCCGTTATACCAGATGATTTCTGAGATTCATTGGTCAATGAAAAAATTCACTAAAAGTCTAATTATTCATCTTTCTGTGTGAATAAAACACTTACTTTGAAGTTCTTGTGATTTTTGTTTGTCCACACCCAAGAAAGATAACTCAATATTTATTGAACATTGCTGAAAATAAGGGTAACTTAGCAAAATTTTTGTTTGTCCACACCCAAGAAAGATAACTCAATATTTATTGAACATTGCTGAAAATAAGGGTAACTTAGCAAAATTTCACAAAAAAGGGCCGATAATAAAATAGTTATTGAAAATTACACTTAATTGGTAGTCGAATAATATCAACAAAGTATTCATTTGTATAAACCCCTGGTTATCAGCGAATAAGTTTAACAAGCAATATTAGAAAACAACTCAACTTTACATTTAGAATCTTCACAAGCAAATTGCTACCACTAAAATACACAGAGAAATTTTCAGAAAATACCTTAACTGATTTCACAGTGAATCTCATTTAAAGCATGCATTTGGGTTGTTCAAATTCCAAAAAATCAGCATTGTTAAATTATGTTAGATGTGTTTTTTGGGTTTGTAAGCATGTCCATATAAAAATTTTAGGATATCAGCAACATTTACTGACGTTATTATTATTCATGTCACAGTAACGTAGGAATCATAATATCCTGATATGATATCTTCATACTTTAATATTGTTTTGATATGTTGGCCAAATTATAGAATTTGGGGAACCTTGAAAACAATTTATGACTTGCAAGTCTGATTGACGAAAGTGGTTACTCAGATCAGCACCGCTTATTAAATAACTTGGGAAGATACAAGAGATGGTATTTCATAAAATCTTAGTTAGACCAAGTAAACTTTGTTTCAAAAGTGAGTTTTTTATAATTATTAACAACAATTTTTTCACTTGTGTCATTTGGTAAAGTAGGAATTGGTCACGTAGGAATTTTTTTCATAGTTAAGAAAGTATCATCAGAGATCAATGGTAGTTTCTCCATAAACAAGGAGTGGATATTCATAAATGCTTTTTTTCTTATAAGTACCCAACATTTTAGCCTGATCCCTTCATACAGTTTTGATAGAGCATAGGTAACGCAGGAAACTTTCTTATTTGGAACTTCAAAAACTACAGTGTTTGCGAGTTCAGCACTTCTTTATAGTTAAAGATTAATCTTGATACATGACTTTTGATTTCATATTGTTAGAAAACACATCTTTTGAAGGTATAACGGTATCTTTCGTGAATCAGTTTAACTCTGAGGCAATTTTTAAGTAGCAGTAACATAGGATATGAAAAATCTTGACAAGTTTTCAATTTTTTCATTGCAAATAAAGAAAGTACCATTTAAACCTTTACCAGTTACTTTATCTTAATCATCAACATGAAAGAAATGTAATAACAAACAATTAATTCAATAATCTACCCTTTTTAATGATAAAAAGTAGTCCCAAAAAATAAAAAAAGCAATCTTGACAAGCACAATTTTGAAATGAAGTCATACAGAAAACATCAAATCTTTTCAATAGATCATGATATTTAACTTATTGTGGGCTTATTTAATTTCTTTTATTAAAAATCTAATACTGTACTTTTATTTATGTTTTATTTTTAACAGAGCCATTACTTTCGTCAACCATAAATGCATAGTTTAAATGTTGACTGTTCAGTCCACAGGCACTTGTTTCATTAAAAAAAAAAATCAGTCCTTCCCTCTCTTCTTCCACGTGGTAACCAACTATGTCTCACTTCAGCTCATTATTGGCTAATTATTTCTTATCCCTTTGATGTATGGATTGCACCGTTTGATTCCTGATATATTTATCTGTACAACTGTGTCAAAAACACTTACCTTTGGTAGTCCTATAATATATGACTTCGCACTTCTATTCCATATTTAATGTTTTTATCGGATTTTTGCATTTTTTAATTTTTTTCAAAGTGCGAAGTCATATTGGATCTTTAAAATTTCCATTAGCACTTTCCGACATGATTTCATGTCGGAAATAAAATTAGTTTCCTGTCGGACTGTATGCCATGTTTTTAAATATATTTAAGTTTTCACAGACCTTAACATGTAAATCATAAAAAAAACATACCTCTCTTGCCATTCAGACTATTATTCCCAACACTGCTAAATAAAATAATTTCCCAAGTGGTGCAATATCTAGAGCATTCACCATATTTCAATGAATTTCAAATTTGAACAAACGTGTTTTAAAAAACGAAGTTTATCATAAAAGTGCATGCAAGAAGTAGATTTCACATGAGAAGTTCTTATTTTACATTTGAAAATCTTATTTTTCATGAGTTTTAATCCATTGTCTATCTCGATGTACATTTTCCCTCATGTAATATAAAAATAAACAAAGATGTGAAAACATTTCGAGACGACCCACCAGGTAAAACGAGTCGGGTATTGATTTGAATTATAATGACAAAAGAATTAATCACAACAAAGGGTACTCTTCTAACGGGAGTGTGTCAATTAGACAATGTTTAGATGTCTATTTTTGAATATTTGGATTAACTGAGTAAAAATACTAAAAGACTTGCAGGTATCAGAAATCTAGGGACGGAAAAAATTAACCCCAATGCATTTGATCTAAGTAGTTATGGTGAAAAGCATGATCTTCTGTTGGAGAATGATACAGCAGTACGCTTTTGTCTATATCGTTTTGTCTACGATTTTGCAAGTTCATTCTTACCAACTTTCAATTTGATATTCAAGAATGCAAGTGGAATTTTCTGCTGTTTTTGAAGATTTGGTACTACAGTAAACCGTAAACACATAAATTCCTTTTTGGGAGTATAATTCTAAACCAGAGAACAAACTATATGACCATGTTTCATGAAAAACCATTTGCTACGGGTTTTTGGACACATACGATAGGACTTTGCGCTGCATGTAAAAATCAGTATATATGAAAAAGAAACAGCGCGAGGTTCTATATTGTAGGACTATTACCTTTGGGTGCCCCTTCCCTTCCTATACACATTGATATTCATTGAATTTGGCCCTGCCCCATATTCAGTAAAAGCCATAGTTGGTTACCTTTTGGAAGAAGAGAGGGAGGGACTGATTCTTTTTTTATGAAACAAGTGCCTGTGGTTCAGTCATGTGAGTTGACAATAGCATGATGAGTCGGAGTCACAACCTTTGTGTCAAAGTGTGTTTTTCATGATTGAATATAAAGAGATATTTTGACGTTATATTTTTTATTTACCCTTTATCAATGACTATATTAATCAAATTTTCCTGATCATGTCTCTTCCTCTAAATGGAAAATCCATCGACAGTGAAACCGAAAGTAGAAAGTATTTAATTTCTAACTACCGGACTCCCCTACGATTGGAGACGGAAAATTTCCGACACTGTATCATTAAGTTTAATAGGGTCTGTAATTCTCGTACTTACCTTACCACCAAATCTTCTTCCGTCCTTTTCGGACAACCTCTTTAGACCATAGATCTTCAGAGTAGAATTATTCCACCAAAATTAAGTGAAAAATTATCCATCACCATCACCATAAACCAAGTGAACAATTTCCCTCCACTATCATGCATCCAATTATTGCACAGCATATATACACATTGGTTAAGGATGTTCGCCGGTCAATTTAAAAATAACAAGGATTTCAATTTAATGTGATTTTTTGTATGAAAATTGATTAAGAAGAAATTTAAGCCAAAAAAATTTATAGGTTACCGATGTAATTTTTGAGAAACAAGTGTTTCAAAAAATGGCGGGAAACCGAACTCCTCAGCATTTTTCATAAGTTTACTATGAGCAACTTTTATGAAATAAAGAATGTGATAAAATAACACCAACTGATGAAATTTTTGTCAGATGTATAAAATGTTATTATGTAAAAACTTTAGGGGGTCACCGGGCAAAAAATTATTAAGCTTTTTAATGGAATAACTCAGAGAAGTCCGAAAATCTGACAGAAATACATAAACATGACCAGCTAACATCCTTAAAGAAATAACAAACAAGTGAACTTGACATGGTTTCCAGGAATGGTATTTTATGTCAAGTTACAAATACATCAGCAAAGGAATACTGAACTAAAAAATTATAACAGCAAAGAAAATGTCAATAGACGAGTTACCAGTTGGTGAATTTTCCCGTAAAATTTTGACGTCACAATATAGATTTTTCAACGTCACAATGTTCAGTGACGCAATTTGTTCAAGTGACCCAGGTCAACTGGAGCAACTCATTCATAAAATGAAATAGGAAAGTGGTCTATTGTCATGAACATTAAGAATTAGTATGTTTTACACCTGGTAATACAAATTGTTTGAGTGCCTCTGTCCAGTCTATAGACCAAGTAATTGACATGAATATTTTGTAAAACAATATCAGTCTCATATATATGTATTCAGAAAAATGTGAAATCACATGACATCCACTAGAAGTTACAAAATGGCTGGTTTATATATTATATTGAGATGAGCTCCTACACATCATTTTATTTCCCATGTAACTCGATACAGAGGATAAAACATTTTTTGCCTATTCATCGATATGTTTTGGTTAGTTCTCATATTTCCTGTGAAATCACTCAAAAGAATTTCACTTTTTTCTGGAAATAATGTTTAGATTTTCATATCAATATCATGAATATGGAATTTATATTTTTTTTAATTTAAGTCATTTTGGAACTTGCAAATATGAACAAATTACCAGTGAAAGGTTTGTCAGCATATTTTCTTTGCCAGAAATTTAAAGCCCAATCTTGTTTGTTACTGCTCTGCTGAATGTCATGAAAAATTGTACCATCAATGCAGGCAGATATTCATAACCATGTGAAATTCTGATTTACTGTTTTCTCATCAATATTCTTTGGCTTTTGTCGGAACAAGAAATCAGAAAATACTTATCAGAATTTCACCTTTTTTTCTATTGGGGTGACTTTATACACAAGGTCTACTTTTCTTAAATGTTAATTTTTTTTCTTACAGAAATTAAAACAAACATCAGATGATGAAAAACCAAAAAGAAAGAGGTCAAGGTCACGAGAAAGACAAAGGTCAAGGTCACCAGTTGACAAGACCAGAAAGACATACAACAAGGCAGATTTCAAACCAAAGTAAGTATTTTACATTAACAATTCTGAGTAGAGTTCCATCCCCTTGCCCAATGTAGTCAGAGAAGTGATTCATTTTGTCTATCTGAAATTTGTTTTCTCATTACACTAAGTCAAAGTCTTTTGCATCAATGCATATGAGGGGATGTCAAATTAGCTTTCATGAGACAAAGTCCAAAAAATGGTTCATAAGACAAAGCTGTCACTAAAACATGATAAGTATATCTGTTTTTACTTTTACAGGAAATTAACAGATGAAGAAAAGAAAAGAAGACTGGATGAAATGATGGACAATGCAAAATGGAGAGAGGAAAATAGAACAAAAAATGTAAAGAGATACAATGAGCAGGATAAAAAGGAGAAGGAGGAAGAGAAACAAAAACCAGAATCATCAGCTTTTATTAAGTATGTTTGTGTTATTGCACCAGCAGATCAAGCCTTCAATGACTAAAAAAACTGTTTGGGTTCCAATCAATATTTTGTTATCTTTGCTCATGCAAAGATATCTATGGTACCGACCCCCAACTGAAATCCATAGAAATCTCACTACCTTTAATATCCTAACACAAGTAAAAAGTCTATTTCATACATCCAAGTTCAATACCAGAATCCTTCTTATGATGCTTGTTAAAACTTCAAACCAATCTTATGATAGTGATGTTAATATTTATTTACACTAAGTATGCAAATTGTAATGATCTCAGTCCTAAGCATTGACGATGTTTTCCAATTTGTTTGTCTACAAAAGACTGCACATGTGCATGTTTATGTAAAGATAAAAGCTACTGCGATCATAATGCAGGAGAATTTGAACTGTGATAAATTATCTCATTATGGGAGGAACATGACTTTTTAGTTTATTTGCACATGCGCAGGGTAATGTAAAAAATATAAGCTACTTTGATAATAAAGCTGGAAAATTTTGAACTTGAATAGTCAATTATGATAAATTATCTCATTATAGTAAAAAACATGATATTTTCAGTTTGTTTACAATTGTCTGCACATGTGCATGCTTCTGTTAAGATAAAATGCATCAATTACTTCAGTAGCACTGCAAAAGGTTAAAATGACTTAATACCAAAGTTATTGTGAATTTGAATTCTGCATATGTACATTTCGACAACTTATGTCTCTTCAGTGCAGATAAAATCTTAACGTTTGGAAGACCATAAACTCAAAGATGCTTAAAAACTGATACAGAACAAGTTACCAATATGATCTAAATGTAAAGCCAAAATGTATAAACCAAACGAGAATTAGCTTCATACAGACTCATGAACATTTGAAGAATTTTGGCATTTCCAAAAAGTGTGTTTCCGTAGTCAAGTCTTGATGTTATGAAGGCATTCACCAGAGTCTTGCATGTAGGTGTTGTAATATAACGCCGTATACACCCAATGTTACAAATGTGAAAATGGCACGATCGAACAATAGCCAATACCTGTTTTTCGTTCAAGAAATAATTCACAGGAGCATGAATATATGGCGATTTTACCAAGGATTGGCCCTTTATGGCAAATATTTTACCCCGAGTGTATGCGAGGGGTAAAATATAGGCATAAAGGGCAAACCCGTGGTAAAATCGACATATATTCACAATACCCACAAATATATGCAGATTTTACCACGGTTATGGGCACAAGGCGATTAAAGGACGTCATATTAGAATATGTATTTTCAGTGCAGATCAAATCAAAACATTTGGAAATCTGTATACCCAAATATGTGTGAAATCAGATAGAGAACAAATTACTGTCTAAAACAATGGCTTTGTAGATTTTCAAAAATTTTTTTGCCTTGTTAAACTTTAAAATAAATAATTACAGCTTTTTACAGTAATTTGGGTTATAACAAAATTACTGAACAGAATTGTCTAGAGACAAATCAGGTGGACACCACCGGAAAAAATGTCGGCCGCAATGGTCCTGACTTGGTACAGGCATTTCAAAAGAAATGTTGGGTTAAACCATTTTTTTTTTAGCTAGCCAAACCTTCCCTTCAATTGTGGTAGTGTAAAATTATGTTTATTTATAGGACTCAATTTCAATTTTGAAGAACTCAGATAATAAGGGCTTCTTGTTCACAGTATAGGGTCTGAACTTGTTTCCCTTTCATGGAAATGAGAATAAATCTCAGTACTCATGAAATTTGAAATTATATTAGAATTTGGAAGGGATGGGGTACTTACAAATTGTAAAACAAAGGTGGAAAATAGAAACAGCGTTACACAAAAGAAATCCCCCACAAATCTTAATTGGATTGCAGAAGGTTAATAGATATGGCATATAGCACATGCAGAGAGTCTTCAAAAATTGCTTTCAGACAAAACTCGCATTCAAGAAACTATTAAAATGCTATTAAAAAGTTGCACAGGCAATTGTGTTTTTCAAAAAAAAAAACAACATAAAAAAAACTGTGGCTGTACAGGTATATGTAACTGCTTTTGAGAATACTTTGCATAAAAAAAGCCCAGACTGATATCAATCTGGTCTCACTTCATCTGATTCAATAACTAAATACCTGAGTTACAGAACAAATTTAAGTAGTCTAACATTTTCTTGTGACAGCTCGAAGGGAAAAACCTGTTAGACTAAGTGGTAAAGATTTTTACCACATATAAATGTTTTTGTTAGTTACATGTATTTAGACAGTTCATTAATTTCTGACTTTTTATAGCATTTGTTTTTTGTTTTGATCCTGTAAAAATCACAATTGGCCATTTTTATCAAAGAGATGCTTTAAGCTTCTAATGTTACACTCTGTTCAATTCTGAAATTTTTTGAAGTTTGAGTGGTGGTTACTCACTTCTCTCCAACTTTTGAAAATGCTTATGGTGGTTTTGTCGCAAGAGACAAATCCTACCATACATAAACTCTATATAGCAAGGAAGAAATAATTGTTTTCACCCCTCTAGGCCTTATTTTTTCAGCTTCCCTCAAAAATTTTATTTCGACTTTTTGCTCATGTTCAGCATTTTCTTCATAATTTACAGCATTTTGATACAACCGCAAAAAATTTGAGGTCATATATGTATGGTGCTGTCGTCATCATCGTCGCTGTCATCCGGCATCTTCGTCTGTAGACACTTTTGTTTTTGGTCAATAACTTAAGTTCCAGTTGACCAATCCTTATGAAATTTTACCACAGTGTTCCTTGGTACAAAAGGAAGGCTGGGGTGTGTTTGGTAATTTTGGCCCCTCCCGTTTTTAAAAAAGGGGGCCAAAAAGGGCAAAATTGGGTGTTTCCACATATTTGGCTGTAGAATATTTAATATTAAATGGATTTTGATGGGGTTTCTTTATTTGTGTTCCTAATCAAATTTCCTGTCAGAAGTATGTCAACGGATTTTATGTGGCATGTACCGTTTGCAAGATAAATGGGCCCAAAAGGGGTGATTTTCAAAAATTTCATTTTTTTAAATTTTCAGTCAGATTTTGATGCAGTTTTTTTGCAATGGATTGCTTTTGAAAATGAACATACAGCAGCACCATCAAATTTTTGACAACTTGTTTCTTTTCCGACCTTGGAGGGGCCGAATGGGGACAAAATTGCAAATTTGCAGATTACCTATAATTTTTATTTTTCATCCGATTTCTATGGGATTTTTTCTTTGGATTGCACTTGACATAAGCTTTCATTATTATGTTAATCGATTTGGCATAGCTCTTACTTTTTCCAAGCTACAAGGGGTCAAAGGGCCAAGAAATTATAAGGGTAAATGTTTGTGTGCAGCTAATTACTGTATCAAGCTCTTTACCGTGTCCCGCCGTGCGCGGTCCCGGCTTATGAAGAGGCCCGCAGCATCCTCTGAGCTTGGAGTATGAGTCTTCCTAACAGAGGACCCCGAGGGAACCCTGGGTTATAGAAATAGGACCTAGTATCTCCGGCTTGCGGGGTGTGACCCCTCCTAAACGGGGGCTGACCCCGAGGGTCCTGGGATATAGAAATAGGACTCATTCCGTGGTTGTGCGGGATTAATAAATACACAACCCATCTTTCGGATGGGATGTAAACTCAGGTCCACGTGTTGGAAGAAATGCCACGCTTCCTGCACATTAAAGAACCCTTGTAGCAAGCTTTTTTTGAGTGGTCCGTAGGTGATGGGCTACAAGGCTAAATTCTCCGCCCTTTTCAATTTCACCCTACTTTTCCAGTGGCAGTCAGAATTTCCCGTCCCATGGCCCTTTCCATACCCCAAATTGATTATTTATTAAAAAACTTGTTCTCGTCTTGATAAAGCTGAAATATTGCTGAGTAGACGTTAAACAATATTCAATCAATCAATCAATCTTTACTGTGTCTTCATTCATTTTGAGATACACTTGCTGTGGTCGTATCATGCTGCGGTTGTATCATGCTGTGCTCGGTGTAGCCCTTTATTCACCATTCCCTATCAACACTGAATTTTTCAAAAAGTGATTTACAATCTAGGATTTTTATGCCCCCGTGAAACGAAGTTTCGGGGGGCCTATAGTTTTTGGTCTGTCTGTCTGTTTGTTTGTCTGTTTGTCTGTTTGCCCACAAAAAACTTTAAAATTGGGTATATCTTTTGAATGGTAAATGATAGGGCTGTCATATTTTGCATGTGTATTCCTTGTGGCAAGACCTTTCAAACGATACCAAAATTTAGGACCTGGTGACCTTGACCTTGACATGTGATGGACTTTTTGAAAAAAATAATAAACTTTAACATTGGGTATATCTTTTGAATGGTAAGTGATATGGCTTTCATACTTTGCATGTGCATTCCTTGTGGCAAGACCTT
>MJUU01040219.1:1585-43521 GCA_002080025.1 Modiolus philippinarum
CCCCCCCCCCCCCCCCTCAATTATGCCTTTCAATATTATTTGATTCTAATGCTTCTGGTGAGAGATTACTCTTTGAAACGCGTGCACAACATAACAAAATTTACTGTTAATTATGCAACTTTGGTATTTTTGTATTTTAAAAACATTGTGCCGATGCCACTACTGGTACACCAGAGGTCCCCGATGGGTTTTCACCTGCCAAATAGTCAGACTTTACTGACATGAAAATTTACCTTCCGTTTTATAGAAATTTACTGTTTTTGTTGTTGTTTTTTTTTGTTTTGTTTTTTGTTTTTTGTTTTCGTTTTGTTTTGTTTTTTGTTTTGTTTTTTTTTTCTTTTCTTTTGTTTTTTTTTAATTTGAACCCTTAATAATACCGAGGCTTCATTCCGTATATGGCACTCACCAGATGTCCTTGGTACTAAATTTGGCCTCCCTGTATTGATAATATTGGTAATGAGTACTTCTTTTTTAACTATTTTTCGGATTATGGCTTGTCATATTTTTTTATCCTAATGCTGCTGATGAGAGGTTACTGTAAATTTTATTTCTACATATGGCCATTTCAACAACTTATGTCTCTTCAGTGCAGATCAAATTAAAACATTTTGAAGACCATAAATAAAAAAAAAAGTAAGGACAAGGAAAAAATTTATAAAATCTTATTGAGGACAAAGGAATTTTCAAAATCAGCTAAGGAAATAACAAAAATCGATTTTCGGGTCAGCACCAAAGCACTGACTACTGGGTTGGTGAATACACTCGTCGACTAACAGAGGCGTTGGCTCAGTGATAGTAAATACCAAAATTTTGAAGTAACTATAAATTTATTTCTACATGTCGCCATTTCGACAACTTATGTTTCTTCAGTGCAGATCAAATCAAAACATTTGGAAGACGATAGACCAAAAATTTGTAAATTGTGATAAAGAATAAATAACAAGAAAGATATAAAGTAAATGCCAAAATAAAAAATTTCGTACTTCGAAGTTGAATATTGATCTCTTACGTAACAATAAAATTTTGAACAAAGAGACTATAGTCCAATAATGCAATATAATGTGCTGCATAATCAGTATTTTAATAACAATACAAACTAGCTCTAAACGTATTTTTTATGCTAATGAACGACGATGACTTGCTTATATCATAGAGATTACGTAGTTACATTCTTAACAATCTGCTATCTCTCTAAGCAATATTTCTAGACTAAAATTGAAGAATTGTCCAAGTTAACTTGACTGACTCTATAATGATAGTCTATCTGATCTACGTTTGATCTTCCAAGCGTCTGTCTAGCCTTGCTTTAAAGATTTTTACTGTTTTGATAAAATGACTGATGTTGGTAATCTGTTCCAAATATCGACTCAGCGATGTAAAGATGGGTTTATCCTGGCATTCAGTCTTGGGAGGGTCTTGTAGATTTCATCTGATCTGTTGTTGCCAGCGATTGTTTTTCAATTTGTTGACATGTAGATACAAATAAGTGAATCATGCAAAATGTAGAAAATTATACCTGGAATAAATCTTATTAATCAATTAAGACATCCGACGTCAAAATTATTAGATTATTAAATATGATTAAAAAATTGAATTAGATGTAGTAGGTTACGCCTATTTGAACTTTTTGGCGTTGATGACTAATATATTACCAAAACCAAGGAATGTAAACAAGCGGATCATTTAATGAAAATAAAGAGCTGTATAATTATTATTCGAAATACTTAATCTAAGCATGGACATTGCAGTTCCTTTATAACAACTTTGGTAATTGTAGAATTAGTAGCTCGGGATGCAGAAGGCAACTACCCTTTGACGCTTTGCGCCATATGTCATCTAATCCTTAATCGACCGTCTTCTACGCCACTGTTGACCACCTTATAGAAGTATCTGCTCATATAGACCTCAACTGGTGGAAGGTGTCGTTGAAAGACTTTAATCACTAATGAAAGTTCACTCAACTTTTGATAGAGTTCTAGTTGACCTAACTCTATACTTTCACTGTGACTGGAACATCCATATCTTCTTCATAGCTGCTAAAGCGTAATAGAGTTTAATTATTTCTTTAGTTCCTTTTATAGAAATTTCCCATGTCACCTCATCACAGGAAAATAGGAATATTCATATTTAGCTGACAAATACGAAGCTTATCAAGTCAAGAGTGCACAAATAAGAGTTAACGTGTCTAATCAAGCTGTCTTTATATATAAGAAAGCATCCCTACTCACTCCAGTCTATATTCCAAATGAAAATATTGGGAAAATAACTTAATACCGAAGTTACTGTAAATTTATTTTCTGCATATGCGCATTTCAACAACTTATGTCTCAGATAAAATCTAAACGTTTGGAAGACCATTAACTCAAAGATGTTCAAAAACTGATAGAGAAGGATGAAAACAAATACAACAGGAAACGCTTACAATTACTTAAAAGTTCAATTACAGGTTACAATCTACAAGTGAAGAATACACAACAAAAACACAACTTTGACACACAAATGGCAAACCTGAATAATGGAAGGAACTCTGCACAACCGGACTTGGTACCGTTACTAGCAAAGGTTTTGAAATTTGATATTTGAAATGTATTACACATGTACATTCAATGTATTTCTTATTACACTTTCCTGTTGGCCTCAAAAACACAATCTTTCCACACTTGGACTCTGCCTTTGTGGTCGTTTATGCATTATTTCCACTGACTGGTTTCGTTTTCTTCGAAATGTTTGGCTACTTCAAATGAAAATTCGGCATCTTATATTCCTACAATGTGCCGAAAAAGCATGTTGCGCTGCGCAATTCAATTACGCATTAGAAAAATAAAGAGTCGGAAACGGGGTGGGTTTTATTTTCGGACCGGAACAGTAATTTAACAGCCCTCCTTTGTGACGTCATAATTGAATGACAGATGTGAAACGTCATATTTCATTTGTTTTACCTTATTTTCCCCGTGTATTATACAAATGTATATGTAAATTTAGGCGAAGAATGGCTGAAAATGAGCAAACTTTGATTTCAATTCTAGAAAAAGCAAGCATGGTGACCCATACTTTTTATTACAGATTTCGGGTAAGTACATGTAAGATTAGTTCTTCAATTCGCCGTTTCAGAAACTAAAGCATTGTGGGTAGAGCGTACAATAATATCCGTTGATTAATCAAGAACGTAAATAACGTAACGTCATTGGTCGAAAATCGATTGTTCGTACAATAAAATTTCAAATACAATCACAGTACCCACAATTCCTTAGTTTCTGGAACGGCGAATTGTGCCGACTTAAAACAAAATCTCATGGATGTAAAGAACAGAATCGTGCTTAATTAATAGTCTGTGAATATTGTTAAAACACCTCTTATTATTTGAATATGCATTTCAGGTAAATAGACAAATCAAAAGACAGTTGAAATTGAAGTTAAAACATGCATCAGTGATGATTTGGCTTGGAAGCAAATGTTTCTGCACAGAAGCGCAACCAATTTGTTTTAGATTCACTATTTAGGAATTGTGTTCATGCAGTATACAGGTGTTTAATTTATGCATATTTGGGGTCTTCCTTACTCTGCCTTACTCCTCCAAAAATTTGAACCTGTACTTGTGTATCAAATAACATGTAATATGTCGCATGCTAACATAAAATAAAAAAAAATGCGTTATTAGTTTGCATATACTCTACCAATGGTTTTAAAGGACAGGAACTCTTTAAAAGTCTCTACTCTTGTATTTTACCTAAGCTATTTTTGCGATAAATTGCTTAGCCTTCTTTTGTTGTAGATAATGATATTACCAAATTATCTTTAAATGAACTTATATGTTGCTGGCGGAAGAAAAGCTTTTGCATAATACATACGAGTATAAAGAAGAGTGGTTCCCAAAATAGGTGGTGGAGATTCGGAGGTAAGAAAAGTTTCCACTCCAACTTTGAGTGGTCTTTAAAGTTATTTAAAATGTATGAAATCACAATTTAATACTCCTATATGGTTCTGACTATAAAATGTTCTAGAACAGCCCTCTTTATAACAGCTATATCTAAGCAAAGTTTTAAATGCACTTTGCATGACTACAAAGTTCAATTCCGAAAACAGGGTGTCAAAACAAAAATTCGTACCTCATTGGGTTATTAAGGGACCGACCATTTAACTTGAAAGGGGGGGGGTTATGGTTTTTTTTTCTGGACAAAAAATTTATATATTTTTTCAACTAGTATTTTTTTTTATATTAGCATCATTTTTGGGGGCAGAAAGCCCCCTTCAGAATATTTTTTTCATTATTTTTGCAGCCAAAATATTTTTTTCACATAAAATCAACTTCTGAATATTTTTTCGAAAAAAACCATAGCCCCCTCCCTTCAGATTAAATGGTCGGTCCCTAAGTACTGTTAACGTTTCCGGTTTCGACTTCTGTCATAAAAAAGCTTTTGGACATTGATATTAACAAAAGACAGCCTTATCAAACTAAGAAAGTAAGTGAGAACGGAATTGTCAATCCAAAACGAATACCGGTAATCCAAGAAAAAATAAGTTAATGAAAGGGAAAAAATAGAAGAAATATCTTCTTTATGGTAATTGGTACAGGACCAAAGGCAGCAGTGTCAATGCCTTGCAAAAAAATCTTTCGGTTTTGAATAAACATCTTCATTTATTCAAATATACAAATGCTTCGGTATTATTGGAAAATAATTATACGGCAAATGGAAATTGTGAAACTACATATCAGTAAATTTATTAAAAAGTGTTTAGAATTGAGGACAGGGGGCACTTGATTACTTGCTCTATAGTGTATATTTTTTGTCTTATTATTTGTTATGTAAATTTGTTCATATGTTGCCATTGACCCTGTATTAGGTGTAAATTATGCTTTAATAAATAAATAAATAAATAAATAAATAAATAGTAAATTTTGTCAATGTACACGTTGCATTCCATTGTTTATATGGCCTATGAAATCGCATAGTTTAGATATCAGCTGTTAAATAAAATAAGAACAGCTTGCTTTCCGTGATTATGGGAGCAAGTTTTTTTTATAATGAACATATTGTTTTTCTGTTCAAATGAAAGCAGGCATTCAAAAATAAAAAGTGAATTTAACGCCTCTCATTGTGACTCATTTTATACAAAAGACTCAAATTATCAATTCCGTATTCGGTCAATCAAACGTTTTCATTATTATACAATGTCATTAGCTAATAAAAATCGTCAGGACAGGGAAGTAGCTGATATTGCCTTTAGGGACCGATCATTTAACCTGAAGGGGGGGGGGGTATGGTTTTTTTCTGGACATTTCTTATTTATTTTTCTCACGTGTATCGACAAAATATTTTTTTTCAAAATTAACATTATTTTTTGGGACAGAAAGCCTCCTTCAGAAAATTTTTTTCATTATTTTGGCAGCCAAAATATTTTTTTCACATAAAATCGGCTCCAAAATATTTTTTTTTTAGAAACAAGCCATTGCCCCCCTTCAAGTTAAATGGTCGGTCCCTTACTGTACTATAAAGACATTAGTTGGCGAAATTACTATGTGCAGAAACATAATTAACAGTTACTTCGGTATTTTGTTATCTTTTTCGGGGTGTAATACACGACAAGATAAAACAAAAAAAAAAGGTTTAAATGTAAACAATAATAATAAGACAACTTTTAACAAAATTTCGTATTAGTGACCATCAATTAGGAGTGGAAATGGGTCGATACAAAAAAAATACCGAGGGAACAAAGATTGTGTCAAAAATGTAAAAATATTGAAGATGAGGCCCATTTCTTTTTAAAATGTACAATAAACGAGACTTACAGATGTAAACTTTTTGAAATAATTGTAAATAAACACTCTGAATCTTTAAATTTAAAGATAGGTCTTCTTTCGATAAACTTAAATACATTTTAACTCCAGACATAACCCTTTTATCGGCTGTATGCATCTTTATAAAACAATCATTAGAATTGAAATAGGGTCCACACCGGTCAAAGAGTAGACTGAATTATATTTCAGTTTATGTTTTTAAGTTTAATTGTATTTGTAATTCTTGTGTTTATGTTGTATATATGTTTTGTATTGCTTTGGCCCCCAAGGGGTGTAATTTTGCAATAAATAGATTTTAATAATTGTCTCCTCTTCTCATTTCTTGCTTCCGTATTCATTTGACCGTATTAACTATAAAAGAGGAACGGCTGTCTTAATTAGTTTAAAGTTGACGGATTAAATAATAAATGATCAACTTTTTGAACTGGTTTTAATAGAGAACTAAAATCAACATGAGTTTTCATATAGTATCATAAAAGTTGCTTTCTACAAGATTCATTTGTACAATTAAAGTGAAAGTCCGCAAAATTTTACTCTTTACCTAATTCGATTCACTTTATATCGAAAATGCTTCATGTAAAATTACAGTGGTGTATCTTTTTTAATATTAGGGGGATATTTATAGTTAAAAGTTGACCGTAGTACAGTTATGGGTATCGCCATTTTGGATCGGAAGTGACGAAATATTGATACAGATTATTATAATTTGTATCACTAACAATTACGGAGAAGACACGATTCAGAGAAAGGATGCTGGGTAATCATGGGTTTGACCAAGAACCGGATAAATTTTCAAATTGAATTTACCAATAGATATTAAAATCAGTGATATGATCGTGAGCATGGCATACAAGTTAAATATCATAAAAAATATGATAAATATATCCAATATTTAAAAAATTCTACATTATTTTTCATTTTTTTGTCGAAATTCAAGTTGAATAAGTTTTGCCTCTTCTTATCGAAAATACAAAAAATACTAGCCTCCTGTTCAAAGCTAACTAAACGGATACATATTCTCTTTTAAGCTAGGATATATATCACGTAATTCGACGATTTCGTTAAAAAGTATCCATAATCCGTAACAAAAATGCTAATTTTTCTGTTGATTTTTTTATATATAATCCATTTGATGGTGCAGTATACAGTGCACATCAACGTGCTGCAGTAGAAAGCAAAAAAAATTACCATGGTCTTCTTGTTAATGCATTACATACAGTGTACATGATGAAACTGTAGCCTTGGATACAGGTGATAAATTGTTAAATTATGTAAGACTCAAGTACAGGTACAGGTCAATTTTGTTAATTGGTACAATCAACACAGCTGTCCCTTGTTTTACAGGTAGGGTCATAAATCATTCTTTGGTCACTTTAAAATGTTCATTAAGGTAAAATAAATCGTCAATATTAGTAACTTCCCTTGAGTTCAGAAATTCTTAAAATGAGAAAAAAAATGTCAGACTATAGAGAGGATATTTCATTTGATTTGATAACAACACGTGTTATTGAGAAAAATATGAAAAAAATCTTTATTCAAAATTAGTTTTTTGTTTTGTCTTATGTCTTCTACATCTATCAAAATGATGCCTTTCACGTACGTTATCAATATCGACACAACATGCATAAGAGTAGAGAAGCAAAAATAAGACGATAAATTTGTCGGGCTGGCCGTTATTCACATTCTGCACTGCCTATTTACTTTCCGAAAGAAAAAAATACGTAATAGTATATTATTATAAGTTCAAAAAGACGAATGGGCAAGAAGTGAGATCGGTAGATGCTTTAATTGTGTAAATTCAGCATATATTTAAGGTAGTTCGAGCCTAATAAAAATATCAGACAGATTTTTTTTAGTTTAAGATATTTTGTAGTTCTTTGCCCATTTGTTCAAAAAATGAAATAAAAATGATATGTCACCGATCATCTTTTCCTGTAATCAAGCTTCGAAAATCATGCCAAATTCAGTATTTTTCAGCAATATTTACAAAGAATATATAGGGAACTGGGAGAACATGCTTATTGTTTTGCTTTCATATGAAATAAACATCAGATAGATTTTTCTTATTTTATCACATTTTAGAGGTGTACATTTCAGCTATAATTTGAGCTGATAAAATCTATATGTCACCGTTTGATTAGGAGAAATATTTTATATAGTTTACGAAACAGACAACATTTTTGGTAAAAGGGAGCTAATTCGCGGGAAAGTGTATGTCAATCTATTATAACGTCACAATGAAAAGGCCAAATAAGGAATATCCCGGCTTGAAAATCCAGTCAATTCCGCATCCGACTCGTGTTTCGCAAATGCGCCAATCGAATGCGCCGTGTATTAGTGTCGATCTACCTTAAATGTACTACATCCTCTAGAGTGACGTCGAACTGTATATCAGTCCCAAGTTGGGCCTTGTAACATTTTTCTTGTTTGAACGGCTATTCATATCATTGTCAAAAAATTCACACTGAAGAGAATGAACAGTTTGTAACTTGCCAGTGCCTTATCAAAAGCATATGACATGCTCCGTGTTGAAAACTGATAGGATATAAGGAGACAGGCAAAATATTGTACTGTTTCAGCTTCTTTATGGGACATTTTTATGTTAACAAAATGTAACTTCTTAACAGCGTATTCAGTGAAACTTCTATTTCTTCAAAGCTTTTATGGGCGAATTATTTATATATATGCATTTCATCAACGCAACATCCAACTTTTGCAAGTCTAAGGCTTTACAGATCCTTTTGTCAAAGATGCATACCTTTAAATCAGATGTTTATTCAACGTAAACTGCAACATCTTAATTTATCTTTCAAAATTTTAGGATTTAACCTTTTTATTTCGATAATGAAATAATTGATTTTGTTTTTCTTTCTTTCTATTATGTATATGTTTTTTTTCTCGTTTTGTTTTTGTGTTTTTTTACTTGCTATTTGTAAAACGTTTTTTCTTTCTTTCTTTCATTTATATTTACGTTTTGGTTTTAATAAACATCACAATGTCAGAGTTTACCTGCCTTGGAGGATGTTCAGGTATCTAGTCACCTGCATTGTGTAATAGCCGATGTTTTTCTCACACCCAAATAAAGAATCATTCGAGGTATGCATAGGGGATCTTTGTAGTGTAAACTTGTCAACATTTATCGAGACGGCATCTCCACCTGTCTGCATATCAAGAAAAAATACAAACAAAATATGTGTACCAGAGATTGGACACAACAGTACACCTGACGATGATCTAATTACGATGATCATGTTCATTTTTTTATTGTTTAGTTTTCATTGAAGTATAATAGATAGGTGCAGCAGAAAAAATTGGATATTTTCGTGTTTGTTGGAAGTTGAAACATGGAATTTCTACACGGGCGTCTACACGAATAAACACCCCTGCACCTCGAAATCATGAATAAATGTAACAAGTTGATGACCCGACAGGTAAAGAAAGTGTAATCAGGCCAATTCACATATAGGTAAACGCTATTCTAAATATCAAACATTGTATCGCCTTCGTTTTGACAATTATTTTCACAGTAGACAGGCGCGTAATATGTTTATAAAAAAATTGTACTGCCTAGCCCGTTATTATTGCTTGATATAGAAACTGAAAACAACAAAGATTTAAAAGAATGTTAAGAATCTTTTACGTTAAATAAGCAAAATATATGTAAGTCATGAGTCGGACGGCGATTTTTTTGAAAATGCAATAATGAACTTTTGTCATATCGTTAGTGATCGTTGTTGACATACCCCTTATAGCCTTACTCGTTGGTTATAACTTGATGTCAGTACACAGAGCGCCCTCTGCACAATGTCACGTGACCCTCCATGACTAGACATTTTGTGAATAAAATGCGTTTTTTTGCAACAATGAATTAAAAATACAAAAAACGAAATATGTCATGTGTGTCAGAACTATATAAGGAATTAATATTCACTTTTACATAATTTTGCGGACTTTCACTTTAAACAAGAAATGTTTCTTATTGCCGAAACTATATATGTTCTTCATAATCTTTCCTCTTTGTGTATGTCAAAATATCTGCCAATCTCTATTAACAACTCATCGGACTTAGCTCTAAATTTCTTTGTTTTCTATTTTCCCTTTTAGGATGAGATAAATAATCATTTTACGAAAGGATATGGGGTAAATGAACATATCTTAACTCCAACTGCAATAATTTTAATGAGTTGTATGACCATTTCGGAAATTAATTCATCATCAGCAGCACTAGAACCCAAAGATAGGAAATCAGCAATTTCAAAAAATGTTTTAAACGCGTAATTCCAAACGAAATCCGAATAATCAGTAATATCAAATATAGGTAAGGACAAAACTACGATGGGGGGATTTAAACCTTAGGTTTTAGAATTTACATAAATTTAGATAATAGTGTACACATGAGATATAATCTCATGTACAAGTACACCATATCTAAGAAAAATAAAGAGCATACATCTCTAACACGGGGAATTGTTTTACCAACTCCACACTTCATTAAAAGATAAACTCCTGTATTAAATATTTTACGAAGGGATATGGAGCAAATGAACATGAGACCATAAAACATATGTTTACTCCAACTGCAATAATTTTAATGAGCTTTATGGCCATTTTGGAAATTAATTCCTCATCAGCAGCACTAGAACCCAACGATAGGAAATCAGCAATTTCAAAAAATGTTTAAAATGAGTTATTCCAAACGAAACCCGAATAATCTATAATATCAAATATAGCTAAGGACAAAACTACGATAGAGGGGGTTAAACCTTAGGTTTTTGAATTTACATAAATTTAGATAATAGTAATTGAACAAAGTGTACACATGAGATATAATCTCGTGTACAAGTACACCATACATCTCTAATACGGGGAATTGTTTTACCAACTCCACACTTCATTAAAAGACAAACTCCTGTATTAAATATTTTACGAACGCATATGGAGCAAATCAACATGGGACCATAAAACATATGTTAACTCCAACTGCATTAATTTGAATGAGCTGTATGGCCATCCCCATTAGCAGCACTAGAACCCAAAGATAGGAAATCAGCAATTTTCAAAAATGTTTAAAATGTGTTATTCCAAACGAAATCCATAACACGGGGGATTGTTTTACCAACTCCACACTGCATTAACAAACCAACTCCTGTATTAAATATTTTACGAAAGGATATGGAGTAAATGAACATGAGACCATAACACGTATGTTTACTCCAACAGCAATAATTTTAATGAGCTGTATATAATTGTATGTAAATAAACATTGGAAGGATACGGAGTAAATGTATTTGAGACAGTTTCTACCAATACATGGTAGAAGTTTGCAAAGACACAACACTTTTATTGTTGTTTTCTTGAAGTCTAATACATCGGCAAATGAATACAGAAGCAAGACCGAGGAAAGAAGAAATTCTAAAATCATAAATCCAAAATCACGGCAATTAACAGCAACACGAATTGAGACAGTATGACAAAGACAAATAACAAATAAACAAAAAATGAACAAGAACGCCACAAACTAAAACAGTAGCTGTGTGAACCCCTATAAAAACTGAGGTATCATCGGGTGCTCCGGAAGGGTAAGCATGATCTGCTCCACGCGTGGCACCCGTCACAGTGCCAGTGAAAAGTCCGGTTTTGTCACAGTCGGTGTTTGACAGTCCGATAACGAACTCTGGATCTACCCAAAGATATCTGTTCTCATTTGTGAAACAGAACCATTGTAATGGTCTGTCAAATCGTGATGACGACCACAAAACTTCTGTAGTGATAATTGGAACCAGGGTTGGGTTCAATTACTTTAAAAAGTAATTAAATACTTTCAATTACATTGCATTTTTTACCAATTGCATTTCATTGCAAATACAGTGATTTTTGAAAAGTATTTGATTTTTTTCAAATAATTTGAAAAAGTGTTTGAATACTTTGCAATTACATTTTGAGAAGAAAATTCATCATCAAATTTATCGTCTAAAATATACACTCTCTAATAGAATATCCAGAATCTACTGTGGTTCTAAATGATTATATATTAACATTTTCTTTGTAGTTTGCATCCACAGATTTAAGGTAAAATTGAGTAAATTAGAAAAAAATATGAAGATAAAAGACAAAGTAGATGGACCCAGTATTTATTTTTTCATCATAAATATTTAAAATTTTTCTCATCTATTCTGCAATGTTCTGGTTAATATTTCCTTCTTTAAGGTCTCTTTACAACAGCTGAACTGCACACAATATTTTCATTTAAATGAGGAATTAATTTCCGAAATGGCCATACAGCTCATTAAAATTATTGCAGTTGGAGTAAACATGTGTTATGGTCTCATGTTCATTTACTCCATATCCTTTCGTAAAATATTTAAAGATTATTTTTGCAGATGAAATTCAGTTGAGTCATGAGTGGAAAAAATTAATATTTAACATTATCATGATTATATTAAGGTAGTTAAAATTAAATCAGAAATATATGTATATGGGAACATAATTAGACACTGTCTTTGAGGATATTAATGCCTAAGGCATGGGATTAAGTCTTTTTTGCAAATCCACTGATTTAATTAATGATTAAATAAACACAGCAAATGTGTGACATGTCCAATTATGTTAATCTTTGTTGTGTTTATTGTCACTTATTATTACAACACACACTATATTGGGCAATATATTTGAAAAGTATTTGAGAAGTAATTGCAATTACATCAATTTTTGAAATTGTATTTAAATATTTTCAAATACTTGTAATTGAAATAAAACTCAGTTGCAATTACTTTTAATTTCTTCAAAAATTGTAATTGATTGCAATCAATTGCAATTACTGATTGCAATTACCCCATCCCTGATTGCAACAGTGACTGAACATACCCTTGATGTACAAGTTTTTGAGAGAGTAATTTCGCTGTGTTGACAGAAATCGCTGTACAAACTACAGGCACGGCAATAGCCAATGAGTTGTGAAATATACACGCCATATGCCGGAGAAGTGGGAATATTACTGCTCAAAAACGGGAAGTTCACTATTGGAAAATCTAAATCATCACGCTTGTCGTAAAGTTTTGTTTTCAGACGTCCAGAGTTGTCAATGTAGAGGTATAGGTCCAGGTATGATGCTGATAATGGTGTATCAGTTGTCTCTTTAATTTCGAGTTCATTTAGGTATATAAGATTAAGGTTATCCTTAAATTGAGGATTGTTCAATGAAAAAACATCATCTATATAACGGAAACTGAAATTAAAAGATTTGTCTAGCTTTTTGTCTTTTTTCTGAACTAGCCATCGTATGAACCTGGCTTCATACGAATAAAGTAACAAATCTGCTAAAAGTGGCGCACAATTAGTCCTCATAGGTATCCCTATTGTCTACTGGAAAACTTGTCCTTCAAATTCTACAAATATGTTATCAATAAAGAATTCCAGTATTGCAATGACATCCTCCTCTGTATACTTTTTGTGTGAATCAGTGTGATGTTTAACAAAATAGGCCCCACCTTTACCTATCACTAAATATGAAGATCTTCTTCAGCTAAATAACTTTTTACATACTCGAACATAATGATAAGATATTTAGCAGATTATCAAATATGTCCTTTTTAACATTATATATAAATGCACTAATGTAGATGGAGAAGGAGAAACTTTAAACATACTGCATATGATCACATATAGAAGAATGTTTTCAAAAACAGCTTATGAAGATTGGGAGGTAAGTAAAGTTGCTTTTCTAACTTTTACTGGCTGGTTCAGGATATGAAATAATATTGTATTAGTTACTAATTTGATTTTTTCTATTCAATGTTTCAGAACAGCCTTAACAGCTATATCTAGACAATATTTCAATGCTCCTTGCATGATTCCAAAATTCCGAAAACAGGGAAGCGATAAACAAAAATTAGTGATTTTTAGATAAAGTTTTCACCCTTTCAGTTTTGCCTTCAATTTAATTCAACCACAAAGTCATGCAGAAAATGCCCGCTTTTGGATTGAGTTATTATCTACTAGATGCATGCACCATTGCAGAATTGCTAAAATACATTACCAATTTTATTTAAGCTTAATAAGTAAAAAATCAATTATATGAATGCTGCTAAAAAAGTCAAAAGAGGAAGTACGGGACCAAAAACAGCAGTGCATCGTCAAAAAAAAATAAACGGTTCTGAATTAAAATTTCTTTTTATTTACATTTGTTTCGGTATTGTCCGAAAATGATTTTAAAACCCATGGATATACATTACAAAATACCGAAGTTACTGTTAATTTAGGTTCTGCATATGCGCATTTCGACAACTTATGTCTCTTCAGTGCAGATCAAACCTGATCATTTGGAAGTCCATATACCGAAATACTTTTGAAATCTGACAGAGAAAAAAATAACCAATAGGATCTAAATAGAAAAGCCAAAATCACATGATGCTACATAAAATTCAATTTACTTTAGTAAGTTTTGTCAATGTACACCTTGAATTTTGGCATTGCATTCCATTGTTTTAAGGGCTTGTAAAACTGCAGAATAAAGCTGAAAGATACTGCTGTTATTTAACAGCTAACTTTCCATCATTTTGAAGGCCAGCTTTTATATATGGAATATAAGACATTTTGTTTTTGATACGGACTTTATCACGGCCAGTATCAAGTGAGCCCATTAGGGCGAGCTTGATGCGTTACGCCGTGATAAAGTCCGTATCAAAAACCAAATTTCCTATATTTCTTTTATCGGTAATTTACAAAATGATAAACAAAACTCTAAAAGAAATTGTAATAGGCTGAAATTTCTATTTAAGCACGGTTAATGTATTGTTTATTGCAATAATTCAAATGCATTCTTCATTCAACGTCTTACGCGTATGAACACGACAAAGAGTACAGAACATGACGTCAGCTTAGCAACCCGCACGTGACTCCTTCACAGTGACCCGATATTTTCGTGATAGTGTCCAGTTCGGTGATACTGAGAATATCAGTCTCTGTAGATCAAAGGAAATTCATACAAATTACCGATAAAATGAACATATTGTTTTCTATAAAATTGAAAGCAAGAATTCAAAAATATCTCTAGAATTTTAAGCCTCTTGAAAATGACATTACACTGCAATTAGACCAATTTATGTTGTGACCCATTTACATATCACAAGAAGCGAATTATCAATTCAGAAAATTGATAATTCGGCCGAACATTATGTGATGTCCTTAGCCAATTAAATGCACCATAACAGGGAACAAATATATTAATCATTCGGGTTGTAGTACGATATATAAGACAAGATTAAAATATTGCACATTATATTCATAAAAGAAAAACTCTCCTCATGCATTTCTAATTACCTTTTAAAAATACACGACTATTTTTTTATTTTTTTATTTTTTTTTCAAAGTTGACGGATTAAGTTAAATGGTAGACTTTTTAACTGATTTAGAAAATTAGAATAAATTGAGTTTTCACATAATATTGTAAGGGTTGCTTTCAAGAGAAATGTTCCTCATTGTCCAACTTAACATGTTCTACATCATCCATCCCAGTGGCGGATCCAGAGTTTCTGCTAAGGGGGGGGGGGGGGGGNCCATTTTTTTTAAAAACCCCTAGGAATTTTAAATATTTTCCGGACTAAGGGGGGCCCGCCCCCCCTAAATCCGCCACTGCATCCTATCTGGATATGTTTTAATCATCTGTCAGTTTTACTTACAACTCGTCGTCCCTTATTCTAAATTTTGTTACAAATTTTCTGTGTTCCCCATTAGGATGAGATAAATTATCTTGTTTTGAATAGATTATGATCAACATTTTTTTTTCGTTCATTAATTTCGTCGATTACGAAATTTCTATAATATACAACCTTACTTTTTATTTATTCATTATCAACATTAATTGCTTCTGCTGTACCTTGTGCATAAGTATATATCATCAGTAGGCAGCATGTTTATGCAACATTTTGACAAATCATAAGCTGCTTCAAGAAAAGTGTTTATATCATCATTATTTAATTGAAATATTTTAACGATTGAAGAGGTTTAACGATTGAGAGATATAGCGTAAGTGTACACGGGACAAAATCCCTGCAAATACATGGTAAGATTAGGCAAATGATTTTGTTGTTGTTCATCTTGAGTCTTTATATAATTTAGTTCTGCTCTTGCAATTATTTTTGACGTGGGTTCCTATAACATTTTTGATAAAGTTTAAATTAAGCTTTTCAAGTGCTTAAGTATCAATTTTTCAATGGTTTCCAACAGCCTGATATCTAGCTCTGAAAAGCCATAAAACAAATTTCAGAATTGTATTTTTAAAAAGGTCGAGTTAAACTTTGAAACTAATTACAAGTTACTTTAACAGGGATATTCCTAAACTATGACGTGTTTACTTTCATGGCAGATAGAGCTTCCACTATACAGTTTTTAAGACTACATTTACTCCATATCCTTTCATAAAATACTATTATTACTTATACAAATACATGGTAAATGCTTTTGTTGCTGTTCTTGGTCTTAGATATTTATATTCTGAAAATGTTCAACACTCTTCTCTTTTAATAAAGGATAAATATTTTGAATCAATTTACGAGGAATTGTTTTGGATAAAAATTGGTTTTGTTTTCTTTATTATATATGTTGCTAGCTGCCATCTGTTGCAGAAATGTAGTTCATTTTATTTTAAAGACCAAATTCGCTCTACGAGAGCATAACATAATGCGCATATGCAGAAACAAAGTTAACAAAAACATCGGTATTTTGTTATTTATAACCACTGGGCCGATGCCTCTGTTTGAGGACTGTTAGTCTCCCACAGTATTCACCAACCCAGTAGCCAGTACTTCGGTACTGGCCTGAAAAACGATTTTATGTGGAAACTTTCAATATCTAAATTCTAAGAAAATTTCCTCCAAAACTAAGGAGTATGTGCCTCTAGTTCTGTCCTAGCTGATTTTGGCTTTCCTATTTAAATTCCATTTGCATGTCATTTGTTCTCTATCAGATTTCACACATGTTTCGGTATATGGATTTCCAAATGTTTTTATTTGATCTGCATCCATCGAAGAGACATAAGTTGTCGAAATGCGCATATGCAGAAACTAAATTAACCGTAACTTCGGTATTATGTTAACTAATGTAATGTAGCATCCACAAGATCAGACAGACGGAAACGTTTATCCTAACTAATCTTGTCAGTTGGACTTTGACCCTATCAGAGTTTCCGTCAAAAAACTTGGTGAAAGAAAAGGAGAATTTCATTTATTTCAAGGAACAAATAACTCAATTTGCCTGCAGTGAAGATAGATCATATTAAAGAACAAAATACCGAAGTTACAGTTAATTCATTTTCTGCATATGGGCATTTCGACAACTTATGTCTCATCAGTGCAGATCAAGCCAAAACATTTGGAAGTCCATTCACAGAAAAACATGTAAAAACTGATAAAGAACAAATAACCAATTAAGTGTTGTTCATAAATATACCAATCATTAGGTTAAGATGTCGTTGGTCAAAGAACTTGTTATTATGAAGGATGAAAAGGAGTGCAAAACCTCTACTATGAGGACCGAGTAAAGTACACAAATCTATTCATAGTTTATGCTGTAATTCACCCATAGAAAGTTTTCCACATGTTTGATTCCATTTTATTTTCCGGTTGTTTAAACATGTGCTTTTGTTTTGAAAACAAAAGTTTATCATTTAAAAAATGGTCAATGCCCATCAAATTCAATAAAATTATTTGGGATAGGGTTCTATTTCATCAAAGACCCTTAAAGTTTTTAATCAAAATTTCTTTGACCGTTGACACTGTCGAAAAATCATCAAGAACTTTGACCAAGAAAAACTTGGATAGTGTCAGTTGGTCAAAGATTTCAGTTGGTCAAAGAAATGGCGGGAATTAGTAGTTTCAAGGAACAAATGACTCCATTTCCTCAAATTAGGACAAATAACATTCACTGCAGACAATGTTAAATATGCAAGGCATTCGGTTAGGCAGTCGTTGATTGGATCATAAAACACTAGCTTCCCAGAACGATGCAAAGGAGAACCTCTATCTTATTAAATCTCCAATACCAAGATCATTTAATGTTCATAAATCTTTTCAGCATGGACCATGTTTAATTTTCTTTTCACTTGCTTGATGCCGTAATATTTTCCCTCTGTTTAAACATGTGCTTTTGTTTTGTAAACAAAAGTTGCATCATTTCAAAACTACTCTCTGACTAGGTTACTACTCTCTGACTAGGTTATTTCCATCAAAGTCCATCAAAGTTTGAAGAAAACTAGGATCGGTTTCTATTCCACCAAAGCCCTTCAAAGTTTTGATCAATTTTTTTTACCGTTGACACTAAAACCTTCCAAAACTTTGACCAAGAAAACTTTGATAGTGCCAACATGGCTTAAGAAACCATATCGCCGTGGTAGCAAAAACACTAGCAGAATATGATTGATATTTTAGGCTTCACATGGGTTTATTACGTACATCTGTCAATTTCATATTTTTGTCTGGCCTGTGACGAAAGTCTCTGAAAGCGAGACACATGTATTACTCTTCGGTGGTGGCTTTGGCAACGGCGGCTTCGTAAACTTTTTTAAACCTCGAAAACTTTTAAAGTATTTTACTTATATGCAACCTTGACCTTGTCTTCGTGGTTCAAAATTGCGACATAGTTTCACATTCAAGTTTTTTTTTCTCTGGATTTGTAATAACATAGTTCCAGTTATTAAGTGTATTTAAGAAATAGATTATTGCAAGCGGGTTCTATGCGAATTAGAACATGGGCAGACCTTATATATTTGTCAATATTTTATACCGAGCGATAGCGAGGTATAAAATGAAGACAAATATAAGGTCTGACGATGTTCTTATTCGCATAGGGCCCAATTGCAATAATCTATTTCGATTCTAATATATTGAACAAGCGTTTTGAACATTCGAAGCGGCTCTTAGAGGGCCATATTGGGTTTGACACTAGAATTAAAATATGTCGGAAAACTGCATGAAAACACACATAAATGGACATAGAGAAATCTATATTCGTTATTTTAGTAAAACAAGTTGCTCATAAGCTTATGAATTACTACAAATACTATAGTAATCTATTGTAAAAATATAAAATACGGATATTTTAAAATCGAAGCGGGTATAAAATGTGAGCTGGTTGTATTTCTGATTTATATGACTGCTTTGTTATGTTATAATTGAAGCCAAAAAAAGAAAAGGAATAAAACTCATATTAATAATTTAATTAACGTTAAAAATTAATTTTTTTATATCTAAATTGTAGAGCATGATATGCAACATAGATAAGAACACATTCGTTGCTAGGTTACGGTTATGTCAATTTCAGTTCCGAGTCTTTAATTCAGTAACTGTTGTAAATTTCTATTATTGTCATTATTTGATGCAGCTTTTGGGTGATTCAATATTTAAAACTTTACTTACACATGAATATAGAGTGAATAAAACGTGAAACTGTACATTACAAATGTCCTTTTGTAAAAGATATACGCATGTACTAAAAAATATTGTTGGAATTAGAACATAGCTTTGTTTCCAAAGCCAAAGAAGAGGGTCATATTAGAATGATGTTTCTTAATGGGTACATGCCAGTCTGCCATTTGTTATTTGACCTTGACCTCATTTACACGGTTCAGTGGATTTGTAAATTTTGCGACATAGTTTTACATTCAAGTTAAGTTCTGAGGTATTGTAATGTATATACACATACTATATTTTGTCTATTGCTTCATCTAAGCGGTTTCGTGCTCGTCTGACACCTGTAATGTTGCCTTGGCCACAATTTAATGGTTCATTGACTTTGATCACTTTTCTACTTGAATACTTATTTCTTTGTAACTAGAACACCTAGATTCAGCATATTTGATTTATTGCTACATCAAGGTCGGAACATGCCAGTCTGACACCTGTCATGTAACCTTGACCTCAATTTCACGGTTAATTGACTCTGAACCTTTCTTTACCTTAATACTTATTTCTCTGTGGCTGTGACCCCTAGAGTCATCAAATTTGGTCTATTGCTACATCTGGGTTGGTGCATGGTAGTCTGACACCCTTCATGTAGCCTTGACCTCGATTTCATGGTTGATTGACTTTGATCATTTCTTTGAGCGCTTACAGGCATCATATTTTGTCTATTGCTACATCAGTACTTCGGTGCTGACCCGAAATCCGATTCTATTTTGAACCTTACAATATCTATTGTTTTTTAAATTTCGTTGAAAACTAAGGAGTATCTCCCTTATGCAAAGCTCTGTCCTTAGCTGATTTTGGCTTTACAATAAGAGCATATTGGTTATTTGTTCTCTATCAGTTTTTTAACATATTTGAGTTTATGGCCTTCGTTTGATTTTATCGGCACTGAAGAGACATAAGTTGTCGAAATGCGCATATGCAGAATTTAAATTGACAGTAACTCCGGTATTTAGTCACTAGGCAGGCACATGCCAGTCTGACACCTGTCTTTTAACCTTGACCTCAGTTTCATTGATCATTGACTTTGATCATTTCTCTGTAAGTAGAACACTTAAAGGCATCTTATTTGGTCTATTGTTACATCTAGGTGTGCACATGCCAGTCTTGTACCTGTCATGTAGCCATCACTAGAATTTTGTAAAACATATGCATATACAGGCAAGGCGTTTCTGTGTCAACACTTATTGAAGTTTGTGGTTTACCGAGAAATTTAAAATGTGAAAATTTACTATCGATATCTTTGTAATAGAACCAATATTCGAGATTGTTTCTTTAATTTCTACTCAATCAATCTCCGTAGTCTCCATTCTAAAAATATGCCGCCATTTTGTTGCCACCAGCGTTGCAATTTGTATTATTGCGCTATTCATTAAAAGGGATGTTAGTAATATTTTAAAATGAATATGTCATATAACCTATAGATTGAGTAATTTCAGTCTTGAAAATCAAAAATCTTTTAGCTAAACAAAATTTAGATTTAGGTGTCAATTCATAAACCTCTGGTCGCACTATTTCTAGAAATTGACACGAGACATATACACCACTGACCAATCAGCTACCGAGAACAAATCTATCTGCATGTTAGTTATCATTTTTTTCAACACTTCGGTCAAGGGCGTGCTACAGATCGTAACCGTAATTACGTGTCAGGAGTGATATTGAAGTCACGTACGTGCTGATTCCATTGGCGAAATGAAAATGCCCTTGCAAGCTATAATATACTTACAAAAAATGATTGCCATGATATTATGTTTTTTGTTATTAAATGTTAAATTCCAAAGCCATCCTTCTGTCTCTTAACGGCCTTAACACCTGTCATTAAACCATACACCAAAACTTTGTTACCGACTGATATGAATCAGTGTAAGATCCTTGACTATACCTACTTCTACAGAGAAGCGATTAAAAGTGACAGCTAAGGACAGGGCTTCCGAGACGGTGTTTAATCAATCGGATGTAATATGGATATACTCCCGCGAGGTAGGACAATACACAAGGCTACTTAATATAGATTGCCCGAGACAGTCGTCATTTATTATACAAATAAAAATATCAACCGTAAATCTAATAATATTTTATTGTACCGCCGTAAGGGAGATATTAAAAATTCTGTGTTAAGAATGCTAGGCCGATAAGGTAAAAAAATTGATCTCAAGTCGAATTATTTTTTAAGCGTTGTATGTATTTAGAAGGCAAAATTGCAGTTGATTTGTCGATTGATTTAAACGTAATTCAAGTAGGATCTGATTGCAGCGTGTTATGACATAAGTTGAAAACCGTAACCTGAAAGAGACTCGGGTCAATTACGCTTATCAACTCTGACAAGGAATTAATATCACTTATTTCGATTGGCTTATATCTTGTTTGTTGTTAGTTGAATGGGCGGTGATATGAACAGTTATGTTATGTACAAGTGACTTGGAATTTAAACATAATTTACTAACTACTTATAACCGTATTTACAAATGCACATGTACATTTCATAGTTGAGGAAATGAATTCGAGAGATAATACATGAATGTAAATTGCAAAAAATGGATTTCATAAGATATTTTTCACCACTGAAGTTACTTGACGTGTGGAGCATAGCTTTTCTACTTTGTAGTAAGTGCATGTTTTTTTATAGCTAAGATTTACATTATTATCAGATCAAGATGGCAAGCATAATTTATTTGTTTTGTAGAAAACTCCCCTTCAATTAGTGCTACTAAAACATTTCTTTGGCTCTTGTGAAATAAATTGTCATAAAGGCTATTTACGAAACTTAATTTAAGCACATTATCAAATTTACATTGTAGTTTGAATCACATTGCTGCTATAAATTGTTATGTACGACAACTACGAAATTGGCGGATGTCTAAATAACAAAATACCGAAATTTTAGTTTATACAGGCCATTTCGACAACTTATGTCTCTTTCAATCCATTTAGCAGCCAATAATCCGATATATGCAGAGAACAAACTATCCTTCATAATGAAAAGCTAAAAGCTGAAAGTTAAAATCTAACTAAGGACATAGCAATGCACAAGGGAGATGATCTTCATTTTTTTTTAAAAATTTAAATGGAAAAATTGTTAAATTTTGCATCCCGTATTTTTTTCTCATACCTTCAACCGACTATAAAAAGATAATTCATTTGTAATTGTACTATATAGATCAGAAAATATACTTCGTAAATACTTTAAATCAGAAAATATACTTTGTAAATACTAAATCATCCTTGATATATTTTTAAAAGTTTTTTTTTTATTTATCAAGCAACATTACACAGTAACCATGTGCATTTTTTGTTTGTTCCGTTGACGGGTTTGTACAAAACGAAGCTAAATGAAGATGTTTTCACATTTTTAATTATTGTTTGTGTCAAAATTTTTGTATTGCCAAAAATATGCACATCTTGCATATAGGAGACGACCTACACTTTGAATACCGTATTTCACCCGCAAAAGTAAAAACAACAGTGTCATGTTGGCGTAAGTTGGTATGTCAAATATAAACTTTTATCTTGTATCAAAATTTGTATGTGCATTATCCATGTAATAAGCACAAATTCACCAATGTCCGAAAGGAAGTCCTTGTGTTCACCAAGACCTGTTCATGCTTTTGTATTTGCATAAAAAAATACACGTCTTTACATCTTCTGGTTTCAAATGCCACCAAGAAATTAATTCCGTAAATTCCTGTTCTTCAATAAAGCCATGTCATAGGTGCTGGAAACATACCGTTGTCAGTCAAAATTATCAATTACCATATATATATTAGCGTATTCTTTTTTCGAAAGTGTATTTTCGCAGTACTGTTATTAGATAAGTTTCTGCAATGCCCTGTTTACGAAAAAAAAATAATAAAAAACAGTAAAAAATATCAGCAATTTCATCAATGATATAAAAGGGAAAAAGAAAACACCTACAATGGCTGAAAATTATAATTTCATGCCACAATCTGCTAGGGAATTACAAATGTTCAAGAATGCAAATGAACATGACTTAGAATTATTGTCTGGTGTACCGGTCCTTTTTGGTACATGTTTCCGTATTGCCGAAACATGAATTACCGAATATGGATCTGGTGAAGCTAATTAAATTCGACTCATATCAGCGTACACATCTGCTGTTTTTGGCCAATGGCGTGACATTCCATTGTTTTAACAGCCTATATTAACATCATAAACAGTATTGCTCCAAGCTGTATTTGTGTATTTATTTACATTTTTGTATTTATTTTTACCCGTTCGGATTAAAGGCATGTTTTAACAAAACAAAAGTTACAACATCATGCAGTTGTGAGGCTTGTTTAGGGTATATTGGGATACGGGATATTTCTCACTTTTGTTAATAAGATATGGGATAGTACTGGGATATGGGATATTTTGACTATGGAAAACGAGATATTCCAATAATTAATGGGATATCTTCAATTTTGAAAAGGATATTTTCGTCCAGACTTACTGGGATACGGGATATTGGGACCCCCCTAAACAAGCCTCAGTTGTTGAGTCCACCCTCTTTCTTACGAAGGAAGTGGTTTGCTGCACGAGTAGCCAGAAATATAAATAAATAATAAATATCAGAATATAAATTTTAAAAATTGAATGATAATGCGAAGTTATATGTTATAGGATGTGGACAATTTAGACATGTATACAGCTTTTCTTTATCTGTCTCATCTCACAGGATACCTTCCAAGATTACGGAATCAGTGATCGTGAATATTTTAGACCCCCCCCCCAAATAAAAGTATTCCACCCCGTGCCGCCATTTGTTCATCTGCAGCAGCTGTGGAATTCATAATTTTTAATGCGGTGACAAGATAACCTCAGAGCTATGATAAAATAACACCATGAACTACTCATAACCTTGTCTGTTTAATGACCCTCGTGTGAAATTAATATTTTCGTTTCACTGTCCAGTAAATCGCCATTGATCATGGTAATGTACAATTTCAGACTTGTGAATAATTATCGGCCTGAAATCTATATATATCTTCCATTTTGACATGCGTAAAATGTTTTCCAGTCTATCAAACGATATGCAAACGATGTTTGATGTATTTCCAGTTCATGAAGTTTATCACGGCTCTGTTTATGACAGTTTGACTTGCAATTTCGTAAACTTGTAAATGTGTCTGACACTTTGGGACTCTTATTTGTTCCGGAATAAATATTCTCATATCAATAGCGACATGAACACGTCGGCAAATTACCGATGCCAGTTTCATTGGGAATATATATACCAAACTTAGTCACAATTGGATTAATTGAATCAATGCGTAAATTGTAGCAAATTACCATTTATTGTCAAGATATCAAAGAGCTTCTAAATTCCAGGGACTAATAATATCTTTCACGCATGTGCATCTAATTATTTCAGAAAAACATACAGATTAATTATGTCAGAAGCTAAATTTTGAAATTCTTGAAATATTTATCCTTGCAAAATTAATGTTTTCCGTTTTCAAGCGGCTTTTATCGTGTAAATTTCAAGTTATGAAACAGACAAACTGTATGTTTCAAATGCCCTGAAATGTAACAGATCACAGACAGATACAACGTTTTTCTTGTGATAAAACGCTGAAAAATATCCCAAGGCTACTGGAAAAAGTAGTTTGTCAATTTTAGTAATAAACCAGAACGAGTTTATTCACATTCAATACACGTTTTATCAGTTTTCTACATTTAGTAAACTCATTAATAACGAGACTGGAGTCAATTATTTTAATTCCGGCCTGGCAGATTGAAAAATCTTTAAAATAATGAAACATGGCATAATCTTGTATTAAAGAGATAAAAGAAGAACTACTTCGTTCTCCGCATGTATAAATCTTGAATTTTTTTTATTCTTAATATATCAGCATGAACATATTTTCAGAAGCCAAAATGAGAACAACGTGAAGCAAACCGGTGCTCGCCCCGCTGATTGCACTTAACCGAAATCCGTTTTTGGGGCATACTCTAATCTATGGCTCTGTCTCAATAGGTTGGCCTTAAATCTGTCTTTCAAAAATTGGACTAGCATCAGAATAAAAGGATTTGCATGCACATTACATTCTGTCAATTGACAATATTACTTCATTTTTTACGTTTGATTTGGTCAGAGAGACTAACATTTATACCCTACACACATGTTGAGTTTTTCTACTCTATATAGCTCATTAAATAGAGTAACCACTTGCCTGCCGCCTTCCTTTCTTTGTATATCATATCTAAGTGGTTTTGACCATAGAATGGAGCCCCTTTATTGATAATCTATGTATTTTAAAGAAGCACGTACCAAAGAATGAAGCAACAATTGCAAATGACATGTATCATGTACATGTATATATAAGTCAATATGAATTTGAACTTCCTGAGATTGCAAATCTTTTGCAGCCACTTCTTAGACGTACCATGTTCGCAATTTCACGGGATTTGACAAAATCATGTCTTTTAGTCGATATCTTAATTTTAGAATAATTTTATACAGTAAAGCAATTGAAAAACATGGGAATATCATAATCTCATGGGAAAATACAGTTTTCAATAGGACTTCAACATTTCGCATAGGAATATTAGATATTCCCATGGGTTGTATTTCATTCCCTGGCGTGATTTCATTTCGTTCCCATTGGACTATTATTTCTAATAGGATTTTTCTTATTCTTCTGATCACCGTGGGATTATAAAATTGCCATGTTTTTAAATTGCAATTGTGTAAAATTATGCTAAAATGTCGAAAATTATCTTGATTTATGATTTTGTAAGGTCCCATGAAATTTCGCAAAATTTGGTTGTTCATATTTTGTATCTATCAGAAATGCTAGGATAAGATTCCAAATCATAGGAATCGCACGAGTTAGAAGATAGTGTATATGAAATGTACAAAATCATTGTAGGTTGGCACTTGGTTGAAAGATGTGACAACTGCTTCAGCCTGTAGTTTTTCGATCTAAATGTTCTTGTCCATATTTCAAAGCTATTTAAATTTTTTGTCCGCAAAGATTTGGCCATATCAAAATACATACTATATTGAAAGGTCTGTAAATATCAGTTGTATAATGTCAAGATGATAAAATCGAAAGTAAACAAAAGTGGAGAGAAATAAAACTCAACAGGCCCAAAAATGGCAGTCATTCCGGAACCATACGGACATGTACACAATCGAATCTAACCTCTGAAATTGATTTTTAAAAATGTTCTTCTTTATCCGTCTTGTATAAATATTTGTCGATTTCATCATTTTCTCTTTCTCACCTGTTCATTCTTACCTGGCGCTAGTATATTGGAGATAAGATTGTCATAGAGATCGTTTGATATACCATACTAATGTGTTTGTATAGATTAAGACTTGATTCCCACCAAGCCGGGATCAGTAAACAAACGTTGTCCCCGCCTTTCCGTTTATACATAAATCACTTAAAGGATTAATACGTAAAGAAGAAAAACTTTTCAGTTGACTTTACAGATACACAGTTTTACTGTTTACTATAATGTTTTTCGTTTTTTTTAAGTCTCGACCAGAATTAGGGCAGCCCTAATGTAACCGAAACTTGACCCATTATATACATGTATAAGTGCGTCAGTCCCTGAACGGATTTAATAGAAAGCTAGAAAATTCACAACTGAATGTGTTTATGCTCCCTAGGTGAATGTTGTGGGACATATTGGTTTATGCTTGTCCTTTCCCCGTCCGTCTGTCTGTGTCCATCAAGGCGTTATGCATGTTTCAGTGAAACCGCACTACTTGTTTTACTAAGACCCCGATATTAAAGATTTTTCAATGTTTCGCTAACCAATTACACTTCGAGAAAATGAACACTAACTATTTAGTCCTGAAATTCATGACTCTGTTTAGCATATTTTTATTTGGACTTTTAATGTTGCTACACTAAAAGTCCAAATAAAAATATGCTATACACAGAGTCATGAATTTCAAGACCACCTCATTGTTTGGTATGTGTTTTCTCCATCGTTCGATTTTTCACAAAATTCTTACACCTCCCTCGTCAAAAAACCTCTCCTGTCAACAAACTATTAGCGCATCCTGTTGACTTTGCCTTCTCTGATTCCCGTTATTGACCCGTTGAAGCTCGTACCAATTCAGAGTTTCAGCTAGACATTAGAAGATTCGCGCAGATTTTATAGAAAATATTCTATTCCTTTTTTTAATCTAAACCAATTTTCGTTCATGGCCGGTATGGAAATCACTAATAATCAGAGGTGGTGAACTGTATATTATACTTACCCATTGATTTCTGGCACATTAGAAACTCTATAGTGTATGCGATTCCTGTCAAATAAAAACTGTGCAGTATCATGGCTCTAGCTAAATTATCTAAATGGCCACAGATAACGGCTTTAATTGATTCGTTGTATGGGTAATTCTACTAGCAGACATGTGCCATGTTTATGTAATAGCATAGTTTTAACTTCCCGTGGAACTGATATTATCTTTTTTATTGAAGTAAAACTGAAACAGACTGCCATTTAGAAGATTATTGCCGCTGATTTGCTAATTATTTTATTATCATGAACTGCAATGTACCTGCGACCTTAAGAGACTCGCCTTTTCTATGCATTCAAATTCAAATATCTATTATCTTAAAATAAATATTTTGTGATGACAAAACAAAAACAATAATAAAGCATTATGTACAAGCAAGTAAACATAAAGCTCAACTTCTTTTTCATTTTTTCTAGAAGTATTCGGAAACTCTTGCTCTTTTCAGAAAACTTTATTTATTCTAATCCAAAATGAGACCCAAATACTCCTTTCAAAGACAGTCTGTACCTTTTGAAACAATTTTTAGCACTGACGTTGTGTGGAAATCCCAGTTCTACACCGGTCTTAGAGTAATCATACTAATTTTTGCGTACTATGTACGTATAATGTATTGTGTTCTATGTATTTTTGTTTGCTTGAACGTTTGCATTAATAAACGCTGCGATATTTTTTAATATATAAACAAAAACTAGGCCCTCATTTCCATCTTACCATACGCACTATTTCACCACAAATCATAATTGGTATGTTAGCATGTTTGATAAATTTCAGATTAATTTCTTCTGGGGTTGTATGAAATGTACATAAAATCTATATCATATTTGACTTCGTTCGTGAACCTTTTAGTTAAACTTTCTTATCGGCGGTCATAAATGCTTGATTTATTTTAAATACAGTGGGCTAAAGTAGAATTGAGATTTTTATTATGATCAGCTTATAAAATATTAGAGAGGTGATTAAACAATCAAGATCGATAATCAAGAAAAATCAAGTAGTTTCAAGTAGGTCTTGTCCGTAAACAGATTAACATTTTATTGTTTTATATACCATACAGCGATTTCTGTGCAAAGATTAAAAACGTAGGGATGTTTAAGTGTTTGTTTGTATAAATAATGGGTTCTATGTAATGATCTATAATGAATGTAAACTGGCTCGGAGAAATGTTCGCAAATTCTTGAGAGAAAGGGGAGATTTGGGTACCCATAAACCGGTTTAACCCTACCACTGGCTTTTGCTGGTGCCGGTACCAAGTCCGGCTATCCCGAGTTCCTATCCTTATTTATGTTTGTCTCTTGTTTTCATTATTGTTTTTCTGGTGCAGTTTGCTTGTAGATTGTGGCATGTGATTGTAGTTCCTGGCCATTGTAGGTGTTTGCTGTTTTCCTGTTTTTGTAATTATTTAATATACAGATCTAACAACGACGACAAGACGAACCACAAGTAAATTCTATCATTTTTGTATTTCACTATTGGTTTCATGAACTTGACCATCTAGATCTCCATATCGTTCAGTCTGGTGATTTTCAACCACTTTTTCTACATTATGAAAAACTACATACAGAAATGGCTTTAAATTAAGTTTTCTATAAATGACCATTTCGACAGCCCATGTTTCTTCAGTGCAGATCAAATCAGAAAGATTCGGAAGACAAGAAACCGAAAGATGTTAAAAAGCTGATATATAACAAAACAAAACCAACAAAAGGGTCTAAATGAAACCAAAATCGGTCAAGGACACAGCTTTGCATTAGAGAGATACCCCCTAGTTTCGAACAAAATTTCCAAATATTTAGATATTGAATGTTTCCAAATAGCAAACGGCCTTTGCACCAGCACAAAAGTATACTGAACTACTTGGAGGGTGAATACCCTCGGGGACTAGCAGTCCACATCAGATATTGACTCAGTGTTAATGAGTAAGACTAGCAATCCACATCAGACATTGCCCCAGTGTTAATGAGTAAGACTAGCAGTCCACATCAGACATTGACCCAGTGTTAATGAGTAAGACTAGCAATCCACTTCAGACTTTGCCCCAGTGTTAATGAGTAAGACTAGCAGTCCACATCAGACATTGACCCAGTGTTAATGAGTAAGACTAGCAGTCCACATCAGACATTGACCCAATGTTAATGAGTAAGACTAGCAGTCCACATCAGTCATTGGCTCAGTGTTAATGAGTAATTCGATATAGTGTTTGAAAATGGTCCTTTCGACAACCCATGTCTTTGGAGTGCAGATCATATCATAAACATTCGAAAGGCCATAAACGGTAGTTTAAAATCTGATAAAGAACAAATATGTGACTCGGAGTGTTTCTTAAATTTGCCTGTAAATAGTGTTTCTCAAATTTGCCTGTAAATAGTGTTTCTCAAATTCGCCTGAGTTTCTCAAATTTGCCTGCAAGTATAGTGTTTCTCAAATTGGCCTTTTACATTTGTTACGCGTTAACAACACTCAAAACAATATTAGCAGGGTTATTTCATTAATTTTAAAAACAAAAATAGTGATTGAGACCCCGAACAATCCTATTAAAATACCTGAATCTTCTAATGTATTTGTGATTTGTTAATTTTTTTATCTAACAAATGACCCTTCGGTAGCATAAATTTGCGACAAGCTATCAACATCCTGATGTAATATGAACCGTCTGTGGTATCCTTTGATTCCAGTTCCAAATCAGTTGGACACAACCAAAATACGCCAATTTCTTTAAATAAAAGCTATGCGCACAAGAAATGCCATTGAGAGCAACACTAAACTCTGACGAAAAAAGGAGGTCTTTCGAGAATTTGATAGGGTATTATAATTTGAGAATATTTAATAAATTCAATGTAATTACAGGATGTATGTCGGCAAAAAAACACTCGGAAAACATATGAGAATGACACATTTGCCACAGTTAATTTTTCTGTGTATTTTTTACAAATTACTTTTTGGCATAAATGTCAAAAAGCAAGTAAAACATAAGATATTACCATTAATGTCTAAATGTATGTTTGTCCATATATATTAAACTTCCCATGTCCACGATGTAATGTCGTAAACGCCCAAAATCTTACTTCGTGCATTAATGTACGAAAATAAATTTGCCTGTATAGTTTGCTGACCTGGTTTTGATTATACATGTATGGACTTTCCTGAATGTGAAAATTTATTCTGAAAACTTAAGTATATAAGTTGTGATGCATCATTAGGTATAAACAAAGAAAACAAAACAAGGCATAAACAATAATGAACAAAACAAAACAAAAAAGATTAAAAAAAATTAAAAATTTAAAACAAGAAACAGGTTTCCAATGCTGTTCACAGGAATATAAATGTAATTGAAATTTCAGATGAGATATGTAGCGTAATAAGCCATTTACGTTTATTATATCTCCTTCGGAAATATTACTAAACTTGCAGTGTATATCATGTCGTGTGTATACCCCGTATGAACACTGAATATTGTATTTTTAAGTAAAGCAAAAAAGTCAGTTCGTATTTTTCTTTATATGTAGGTTCTGGTAGAAATTCCTCCAGTTCGAAACAGTAGGTTCTGGTATATTCGAGATCGAAACAAATCCAAGAAAGCTCGAACTTAGAAATGATTCCGATGTATCCGTCTAGTAACGCCAGTTTTCTGGTAGGTTAAAAATTGGTGTCTGATATTTTGGTTAGTCCAAAGGTTAGACACAGAGCTTCAGATTATCTTTTAAACAATACGTATTCGAAAGTTAGAAACTAACTTATTCACAATATGTTAAAAAAATGCGGCAACCGAGTCATTTTATCGAATATCAAAGAACGAAACGCATTAACTGTAAGCATAAACAGACTAGTTCTAAGGGATTAAAAGGGGGCACGATCCCTTTCATTTTTCACCACTAAGTAAGAGTTATTTTGAAAACTTAATCATAATGTTTACTTAAAATCTTAGCTTTAAAAATATTTCATTTTCAAATGCACAGATCGCCCAGAAAAAAGAAAATTCGTCCGGATTTATGGACTATTACTAAAATTCCAATCCGTCGGTGTATAAAAACATATTAAAATTGTTATTTTTGTCAAGTAATCTATCTCTCTTGTGAATCTACTCAATGTCAGTTGGCACACGGTAAATTAGTTTGATTTTGTACTATACAAATATTTACCCAGGAAAGATGAAATCTTAAAGACCTTTTCTCATTTTAACCTGGGTCACCGAAAACGTTTATCTCAAGTTAAAATCTTTATAATGCAACGAACTTGCACAATTGAAATGTCTATAAAATAAATGTATATTCCCTAATAAATTGCCATTTTCATGTAAAAATAAACGTATATTGGGTTTATGCATTGTGTAGTTTAATATGTTATTTTCTGAACAAAATATTAAATAGTATGTTTCATTTTGTAAAACAAAATTAAAGCAAAGTTACTTAAAACTCTGATAAATTTTAACTCTGGTAAATTCTTCTATAAAACGATGTTTAATTTCGGTGTACATGTAGTTCTCAATGCCTATCAAAAAGCGCTCAATAAAGATCAAACCACATCAGGGACTTTGTCTCATTTTCTCCATGGAGCTCCATATTTCCTTTCACAAAATGTATATGTTCGTTATGACAAAAACTTTCCGATGATGAATTTTCCTATCAGAAATATTCTGCCCATACCATATGCCACATTATGATGTTGGGGAATAACCAGTGATCAATTACTCGAATTCTACCTCTTTCCAATAGTATTTTAGCTGCCTAAGTTATTTTCTCTCCCAAGTCCATACCTTAAGTCATGTAAGTCAATTGCGTTTGCTTTATTAAATCCTCGCGTTTGTTCCTCGCTACGTCTATACCTCCGATACTGCAATTGTATATATACTGACATGTTTGAAAAAAAACACAAATTCCTACCTTTACTTGTAAATTGTTTAAATAAAATGAAAAAAGTAACTTTATTTTGGAACCTTGGTGTAGCAACTAATTTGCCTTTGAATCATAGTGCTTCCTGAAATGTACTTGCAGAAAATTATATTTTTTATCACTGAAAAAAATCTCTATAATAGAAAAAAGAAGGGAAACGGGGAATGTGTCAAAGAGACAACGAACCAAAGGGGAATAATAACAACTCAAAGCCACCATAAGATCTTCAATGAACGGTGAGGAAACCCCACATATATAAGTAAAGACATACACTATGGTCATTCGAACATTCATGGCAGGCTGCTCATAGAGACACTGTATAACAGGCGCGGTAAATTGGCTTACAAAAGGTCAAACTTCAATTATGCTATCTGAAAATAAGTTTCGTATGTTGGTGCAAATAATTTTATTGTTAATTCATAAATTGTAGTTATTTTTAACTGATGGGTAGAACGCGGACCTCGAAGACGGCACCCCAAATTTAATAATAAAAAAAAAACAGTCGTTAATTTAATTTTTATTCGAAAGCTGTTTTATCCTATTATTTTTGTGCTTTTGTACAGTTCATGCAGAATGTCCAAGTATTTGACCGAACGCACCGATTCTTATTGGCGGATTGAGTATTTATTGCGGATAGTGGTTATTGGCAGATGGTAATGGCGGGTCAATTCGCTTTAGTTTATGTATGTTCTTTAAGTCCTGCGCATGTGCACATGTATTTTCAAGTAAAGTACAACCATGGAGGCTTTGTTTCGAAGACGCATGTACCAGGCATCACACAAGTTTCTATACATTATATATACCCAGGGTCCAATCCATGGCGTTTATACTGTGTTGTCGTGCTTTAGTATATGCTGTATATATTGCTACGGTCAACCAAGTGGCAAAAGTTTAACTGAACAGAAGTCAAAGTTTACACCCCAAGCTTACATTCTAAAACAGAATCGTTAAGAAGACACATTGTATATATACAATTGTAACCTTTTCCGTTTGATATGTATATACTTTGTAGTCTTTTTAAGGTAACAGAATGTAGGCGTGGGTTGTAAATCTGGACTTGGATTCAGTGAAAGTTTTGCCACTTGGTTGACCTTTGCAATAAGATACCCAATATTTCCACAATTTCTAGTATATCAACAAGCAAATCAAACAGACCTTATAAGCGTGATAAAAATAGTCTTGATCATTCAGGCTCTTTATATTAAAGCGTAGTCTCCTGTGAGTCTGTCTGAAGCAGACTAATCGAATAAAACTGAACAAACTATTTGCTTATCCTTTGGTTATGTAATAATAAGCATTAACAACAAAGGCAAAAACAGACAAGAAAACAAACCCTTGTCTAGATTCCTCACCAAAGTTTATTAATCATAGAATAAAAAAATATCGTGATCCCCATAATGTTATATTATCCTCATAAATTAGTCAAATTGTGAAAAGTCATTTCATGCAGCTTGCATTTTATGTTTTTTGCCTTTGTAAAAAGGTAATTGTTAAATTCTGGCAGCCTCGAAGGATGCGTTTATTGCAGATATGGGGAATTCCTATGTAGACAGAATCGATGATGTACTGTCTTAGAATTTAGGAGCAGGTGTAAAAAACTGACAACGGGAAACTTATGAATGGCTAATACAGTATAAAAGATAAAAAAAAAACAAATGTTTTGCTGTCAAGATATTGATAACGACAAGCCAGCTAATATATATGTGATAACAATGTCACTCGAAGCGCACAACATCAGAAGCTTTAAGAACCTCATGACTATACAAGTAGCATACATATAAACCTCCACCCGCTTTTGTATCTCAAAGTCACTCATGCATCAAATATAGGTGAAAATATATTTTATCCGTGTCACTCATGCATGAAATATTGGCAATTTTATCAGGATCCTTGGGACTATCCAAATATGAAATAGAAAGAAATATGGTAAATGTGAAGGAGACAACGTCCCATCTCCAGGTTAAAACGACCCCAAAACAAAGGCTCATCTAATGACATATACATTTTACCTGCCCTAGTGTCTCAGATCTTTACTTTTATTCAAACTTTAACCATTAAGTCACTCATGCATTAAATTAAACCTTTCCGTATTTGTGGTTATTTTCGCGGGTATTTGAATTTCGCTTAATTCGCGATATCGGGGAAAATTGCATACTGAAGAGTATAATTTATTTGAAACTAAACAGCAAACATTCAAAAACCAAAACTACGTTTAGTGCGTTAAAATTCAACATGCGAAGATTATAATTTTAAATGAAATGGTGAAATTTGCAACATGCGAAGATAACTCCACAAAGTCAAAGTCCGTAAGGTAAACTGAAAAGAAATAAAGAAAACGTGTTAAATATAAGTGTTGCAAAGTAGCCTTAAAAATAACAAGATGCTGTACAAGACCTCAAATCGCTCACTAGGTCTTAAAGATACAAAAAGTGATAATTTTACCTGTTGGACCCAGTGTTTAAAAGGGATAGTGAAATTATTTTAACCATGCTTGGTTTTCAGAAGAATTTCGGTGAAGAAGAACTTTGACTGCTTTCACACAAGACTCAATATTGACATATTATGCTACGCGCTGACTGCCATCTTGGATAATATTGGAACTATAAAAGGGGCAACCAAAGTTTGGTCTCTTTTTTGCATTTGATCCATGGTTCTAGCGAATAAGAAATAATCGATTTGCGACTAGTAACCGTGTGAACTAATAAGGTGTAAAATTGTTTGAGTTAAAGGTGCCAAATGGATAAATGAAATCAAACACACCGTCGCTCTCCATTTTCATCTTCACAACAAACTTCGTCGTAAAGAATGTTTTTTATTCCAGTTATCGATAACAAGACAAACATATAATTGTTTTGTCCTATTGAATTTTGTGTATGCGCCTGACTTTTTATTATTGCCAATGGCAAATTAAAAGTATGAATGAATGAGTTCTCGAAAATTTGGTTAAATACATTTACCTCTTGGCGTTATTTTTTTCCTGCGAAACTATGACTTGTTTATGTTTTATCAAACGTAATTACCCCTCGTTATCATATATCTCCCAGGGGAGGTTGTGTATTTAATTATGTAAAATGCATTTTAAAGCCGTTGCAGACATGCTTTACAGAAAATGTTAATGGAACATTTCTTGTAAGAGCCGTTTTATAAGAGAACGTATGTATACCGAACTCTTTTATTGTCAAGGAAAAAGTTCCCATAAATATGTATAGTTTTCTCATGAAAACAGGAATCTTGAGTGCATGGTGTACAAAATTTGCAGCTCTTTGATAATATTTGTGTATTCAAGTTCTCTTACCGATTTTCTAGTCCCGAAACATGAAGTTTTTTGTCAGTTTACACCTGAAACAGCATCGTTTAATAAGGGACTTACAAGTCCGACAAAATTCTTTTACCACACAAAATAGCAACTGGCGGGAAGACACATCCATCCAATTGAGGCAAAAAGAAAGGGAAAAAATTACCTGTACGCCCTATTATGGAACACCTCTTTTTTCGAAGGCTAGATCTGCGACGCCATAGAATTGGTGGCTATTGTGGCATATAGATGGGATCCAAATGAATACAAATACAACCCTTGGCACCAATTATGAGAAAAGGGCGATTTTCATTGCCGATTTGTAGCGCTCCCGGTCAATTGTCATGTGGCGAATGATATGGTACACTTTAAGTTAAACAATTCTTTGTTTCTTTTGGGAGGTATGGGCAGCATTTATTTATTCAGTTGGTCGGGAACCTAGTTCTAAATCACACATACTGTTATTGGGGCACTTATGTCAACTACACAAAAGTTCCTACTTCGTATTTTGATCACAAATATGGACGATTGTAGGCTACGAAAACTGAAGCATTAATTGTCGAACATACTTGCTATCATATATCAACAGTAGTTTTTGCAGGCCAGATATGTTGAGCGAATTGTGGTTCCACTTGTCTAATTAGGAAAAGGGAGTTATTACTTTTTACAATCATCAAATGCAGCTGTTTTTGAATACATGACTGTATAAATACAAAACACAAAAATACTTTTTATTCTCCCAAAAGTTTTATATGAAACAAAATTCTTTTGAAGTTACATTAATTTATACTAAAACGTAACATAAATAACATATTAATTGAAACGTACAGCGATATGAAAAATGAACGATGACATAATTTCAAAAGCTTGTTTAAATCATACAAAAACATGTCTAATTTTGAAGATGGATGCCTACCTGTTTTAATCTTCTTTGTACCTGCCAAGGACATAATAAAGCATTTAAAGTGTCACAAATTGACTGACATTAATGCAGGGCCTTCTGAATTAATTTTGCAGCAAATTTTTATATCTCTTGTGATGTCATCATTGAAAAATGTCTAAAGACAAGTAGAGCATTAATGAACTTTTTAATGAGTTTAAAAAATATAAATAAGAATTCAGTAGAACACCCTTCGTGAAATCGCATAGGGTTCTGGTGGTTAGAATCTTCCATTATAGGAAAAAATATATTTCGTACATTATTTAGACAGTACGAATTGAGGCAAAAAGAAAGGGAAAAAATTACCTGTACGCCCTATTATGGAACACCTCTTTTTTCGAAGGCTAGATCTGCGACGCCATAGAATTGGTGGCTATTGTTGCATATAGATGGGATCCAAATGAATACAAATAAAACCCTTGGCACCCCCTCCCCCCAAATCAGTCAGATTCTATTAACATTTGATACTAACCACCGTATTGGTGTAATGTATCGCAAATTTCTTGAAAAACAATATGATGTATAAAATATATGTCTCTTATACAATATTTATGCTCATAATGAATTATTATATAATTTTGGTATGAAATATTTCCAATCAATGCACGGTACAATTATATATTCGGAAATCAAAATTTCTTAATTTTTTTATGCGTTCAATCGACTAAATTTTGGCCCCAATGGAACAGTTTTAATCTGGGATAGCAAGTGCATAGTGTTACTGCATACCAAAAGCCCAGAACACTCCATTAAAAAATTAAATTGCAATTATTTCGGTAAAGTCATTTCCTAAAATGTTCACTGATATGTTTTACATGTAAATCATACGAAAATAAATACCCATTGATACAAAACATATTGCTCTTTTTCAATACACTAATTGAAAAGTTGTCACCGTTTTGGTAGACATTTGACAGAATTGACAAATAGGTAGCGTGAAAAATTGCAATCAAACAAGCCTAAATTACAAACTCTTCGTTCCACCTCAACACTAGATCAATTACAAGGCAACTCAAATGTAATTACACGGTTGATGTATTTCTCTTTTTCTCCTGTCTCGTAAATAATGCCGTAAATGAGATTTGAGAAGGACGATAAAAATTTAGATATTTTACGACAATAAACCATGGGGTTAGTTAGGCGCTTTAAATTACAGAACAAAGTATATCTTACCGTTTAACACCTATGGACTGATATAAACAATAACCAAAATGTCATTGTTGGGGGTAAGGTGCCAAAAAGTTGATACGTATAGATCTTAAATTATGAAAATAATATCTTTATTATGTTTTAAATTAATCGTGTCGTTCATACGAATAAAAAATGAAATTGTAACAAAACCTTTACAGTCGCTATGATAAAAAAGTGGAACTGTATATCAACATCTTATTTCTATTCATTGCAAATAAATTCAAGGCTTTTGGAAGACCGAAATAAAGGTAAAGGCTGTTGATATAAGTTGAAAAAGAACAATAGCTTTCAACCCTTACGGGTAAAACTGCATTTCTGATATATTCAAATAACCAATAGGAGAGTATAAACCCCCTCTCTGGACTCAGGACTTCGGTCTTATTAAGGGCGTACTTTGGACATGACCAATAGAGTCCATGGACTATAAAAATCGAAGCATTCTGTACCCGTAGATGCTTTTTGGGGTCGTTTTAACCTGGAGATTGGATGTTGTCTCCTTGACATTTACCCCATTTCCTTTCTTTTTCACATTGTATACTTCAAATATATCAATATTTCCTTATTGATCTTTTGTAGTTTCCAAAACTTGTACAGCTACGTGCCCATCAGATGTACAGACATATGCCAGTAACTGTTTTCAGGATTATAACTCACATCTAAAGCACATGCAGACACACGACAGAGCATTTTTTGCCGGCGTAGATGTAGAAAATTTACGATCATTGTGCGAGTAAGATATTAATGTAGTAAAAGGGTTGTTGTATTAGTTGTAATAGAGAAACATTAACGGTTGTTAGAGTGATTTTAAATAATTCAAATTGAAATTCAACTATTTATTGTGACGTTTGTGACAATTAAGAACGAATAAACTGAACAAGCAAGTAAAAACATCAACAAAGTTGTAATAATAGCATTTCTTTAAAACAATACTAGAGAATATACATGCCTAGATATGAAAAAGCCTTTTTGGCAAGTGTATGTATAAACTAGTAAACTAAGGGGACGACCATTTGATTTTCGGGGGGGGACTTGGGCGATTTTGTAAAAATTAATCTTAGGGACAGTGAAAATAAGTATTTTAATTCAATTTTGATTTGATTTGATTTGAAGATAATTTTTTTTTTTTGTTCCAAATGTGAATAGATAATTTTTCTATGCAAAAAAGCCTCCCCATGAACATCAAATGGTCGTCCCCTAACAGGCCTGAAATACTTGAAGAAATCGATTGAATAACGCGGCAACAAAACCAAATAAATCATCAAAACAATGCAGTAGATATTTAGCAAATCAAAGCAATAGACATTTAGCAAAACAAAGCAATAGACGTTTAGCAAAACAAAGCAATAAACATTTAGCAAAACAATACTTTAGACAAACAACGCTTTTTGATGACGTTTGGTGTCCTTTCAAATAACTCAAAAAATCGATAGCTGACTTAACTCCTTGACCTCCTTTCAAATAACTTTTTTAAAAAATCGATTCCTTCAACAAGTTCATAAGGATACTCACCAGCCCAGAAGATCAGTACTTTTATTTTGTTTCAAACTAAGGAGTACTCAAGTTCTTGTTTAAAGCTCTATGTTTAGCTGATTTTGGTTAGACCCTATTGATTATTTGTTCTCCGTCAACTTTTATAAATTTTTCGGTTAAGGTATTCTGAGGGTTTGATCTGATCTGCAATTAAGCGACATATTTTGTCGAAATGGCCACATTTAAAGTAACTTTGGTACTTAGGACTTACATTTTGAGCTCTACAATAAAGTCCTAGCTTAGTATTATTTTAGATGTTTCTTTATTTTTTACGGAAATTGGCAAATGGAGGTACTAGTATGTTATGACCCCAATGCAACATTTTTTTAGTTTACACATTATTTTACGCCATCCAGAAGAAACTTTAGTTGCAAAACTTGCAAGTTCTATACATGGATTATCTAAGACTATCAGAGATTTACCTCCCCTAGTTTTGGGCGTACGATACAGAGCGCCTGAATTAAAGCAGATATCTTTTAAGTGCAATTACGATAAACCAACATTAAAGTTCTTTAGCTTTAAATATACTTTAATAAACTACAAATATTGAAGTGTTGCCAGCGCCATTTTAAATGTATTCTTTCAAAAATCGGCGGGGGATTATATTATATATCGGACTGATGTGGATAAAGGGTATTAAACGGTGTAATTACAACCCTGTTGGCGACACAAAAATTATTTCTTTATTCATTTTACTTTAATTGGCTTTAATCTGCTTCAAAATGTTCTGGGCGGAAAAAATAAACTACTTTTGATGTTCAGAAATTGACATAAACAGCCATACTCTTTTGAAAAGAAATGACCTGGTATCTTTCTTTTCAATACACTAATAATTGACAACAAAAATTGATAAGATTTTTTATATAATTGATCAAAACGATGTAATTTGACAAATTGCTTTAGTTTTCGTTTTAGTTTAGATGAAAAGTAAAGATTATTGAAATATCAGATTTCATATTTATTTCTAATTCAGTTGCACTCGAGTAAGTAGAATTTTTTATAATACCTATTAAGCTCCTAATATGGTAAAACTCTTATTAGATAAAAAAAATTATCGAAGTTACTAATCTGTATATGGGCATTTAGACAAGTGCATAAAGATCAGACCAAAAATCAATCAAATGACAGCTGATAAACAACACATAACCTAACAGCGTGGAACAGATCATGCTTACCCTTCCGGAGCACCTGATGATAACTCAGTTTTTATAGGGGTTCACACTGCTAGTGCTTTAGTTTTGTGGGGTTTTTGTTCATTTTTGTTTGTTTGTTATGTCTTTGTCATACTGTCTCAATTCTTGTTGCTTTGTTTTGCCGTGATTTTGGATTTATGATTTTAGAATTTCCCCTTTCCTCGTTCTTGCTTCGGTATTCGTTTGCCGATGTACTAAAGGACCTTAAAGCTGCGCCAAAATCAGTAAGTAGGGGATTCTCGTTAGTTTTAAAAAAAATATTTGCAAAACACCCATTAGGGTTATAGCAAATACAATGTAAATGCACAATAAGAAACAAATGCATACAGCACAAGTTAAACATTTTGATGTTGCATATGTAATATTCAATTAAAATATAGATTAGAGCAGTAGATATTAATGAGAAACCTCGGTCGGTTATCTCCCTGTACCAAGTTAGTTATATATGGAGATAATTTTGATTTAAATATCAAAAGAGTCTATTGATATGCTAATTAAAATTATCTCCACTTTGAACCATACAAAACTTGGTACAGGGACATAACCGACCGAGATTTCTCATTAAGAGTCCTCTCCTCAGTTCAAACGACTGTTTAACAAAAGAAACTTCTTTATCTGGTTTTTGGGGATTCAGATTTTTTTTCAGTTTTTGGCCGGGTTGCACGGAGTGCAAATCCGGGTTATTGTATGGTGAATGTCGGGCGGACGGGCGGGGAAAATGGGATACTGATTTTGTGAAATCAATTCCTACTACAGTTTTCATCCTACATTTTTGAAACTTCACAAACGGTTTCTATATATATTGTAGATGTGCACCTCCCTTTTTGGAATTATTTTGAAAATGTTTTCCTATCTTTACTGACTTTGGAACTTAGTCATTTCTTTAATCGACATTTTCAACAAAGGGTTCCTATTTTGTGAAATCAACTCCTCCTACAGTTTTCAACCTACATCTTTTTATATATATATTGTAGATTTGCACCTTCCTTTTTGGAATTATTTTGAAAATTTTTTCCTATATTTTTACGGACTTAGGAACTTAGTCATTTTTTATTGACATTTTCAACAAAGGGTACCTATTTTGTGAAATCAACTCCTCCTACAGTTTTCATCTCTGACCTTTGAAACTTCACAGATTGTTTCTATATATTTTGAAAATGTGCACCTGACTTTATAGAATTATTTCCCGTATTTTTTTTTCTGGCCTTTTAACTTAGTCATTTTTTTTCAATATTTTCAACATATTCAATACACAGAGCCATTAGGGAACCTATAAAACAACACTTTATAGCTAGAAACACCAAAACGCAACCCGGCCATTTGAGTTTTTGATCCATTTTTAGCTCACCTGGCTAAAGCCAGGGTGAGCTTTTGCCATCACTTG